>CATIWF010057598.1:0-184712 GCA_949630135.1 Balakata baccata | reverse complement strand
GTACCTCAAGTCTAAGGATACATGCACCATTGCTATGATGAGACTATCATTGACATTTGAATAGATAATCCATACGATTGTCTCATAGTAGGTCATCCAATGCACTTGACTACTCTTAGCAAGCATCCACATGTTAACATTGAACATCTCATGCTCACAGCTTATGAGATCTACTGCTTGATCTAATCAAGGAATATAACATGTGTCAGTCTATCCGGATTAATAATGTCTCGTCTTGTTAATCCTATGACTAGGGATAATTTAGATACTAACATAATTACACATGATAGGAATCTCATTATCATGATACCATCATGATTTCCTTCATGCTATGTTTCATATCATGGACTTTCATTAATCAATTTGAGATCTATATCAATTCATATGCAAATGAATACTAATATATTAAAAGAATGCCTTTATGAATGTGTACACTATGTGCCTGCAGCGATTGCCTTTTGGGCACATCTCTAACATTAAAATGCATTCTTACATGGGTAAAAAAAGTAGAATGGAAGGCTCTCTCTCGCACTCTCAGGCGTTGGAGGTGCAAATCCATGGTCCAGGATGGGCCAATGTGCGACCTGTGTACACAAATGTCGGCCCAAAATCTTGTGGTCCTGAACATGCCCAATTTTTACAAATTATTTTTTATTTCTGGAAAATTTGGCAACACTCCCATGTGGATCCACACGGCTAAGCCACTGACACGCCCATATGGATCCACACGGTAGTAAGGCAGATCTACACACCCGTGTGGATTTTGTTCCAAAATGGACTTTTGAGCTTCATGTCTTTTGGAATGTCAATTTCTGATATTTCAAAAATTAATTTCACTATTATTTAAGAGTTACAAAGGCATTGTTGGCAGCCTTTAAAGGAAATTAATCACAATTAATCCCATGTCTCATCCATCTAATATAAATAGGTAGTTTAGGATTGAGTTTTATAAAATTTTTGAAGAGTTTACTTTTCTTCTTCTTGAAAAGTTCTTTCTTTATTCTCCTTCTTCTTCTCAAGTGATAGTGGGTGTGACAAGTTAAGAGTTCGCTATAAGTAGGAGTTGTGTATTTAACAACTACTTGGAATCTGTTGTATCTTGGGAGACAAACGCCGGTTATCCTAAACACTAGTATAGGAGGCGAATTTGTCTTAAGGAAACTGTGTGCTACACAGGCCTCATATTAGTTTTCCATTTCTATTGTTTTTTGAATATCGAATTAACAATTCTCTTATTTTATTGTGTGTTTTGGCCAACAATCTTAAGACAAATTCCATTTGTTAATTCTTTATTCAAATTTATTAATTATTGGAATTAATATAATTTGTTTGTTGTTGTAGAAATGGAGAATACGGTAGCTGCTACTAATATTTAGGATGGATCCCAGCCATTAGTTTCTGTTGCTCGGGTTGTCTCTCCCGTTGTACCTGTAACGGTACTTGTGAACCATGGAGAGAAACCAGAAATATTCAATGGATTGAATTTTAAAAGGTGGTAGCAAAAAATGTTGTTTTACCTAACTACCTTGAATCTTGCATGATTCTTGGTTGAGGACGCTCCTACTCTTAAAGAGGATGAGCAAGATGTCCAAATAAGGATAGCCTATGACAGTTGGCATCATTCCGACTTCTTGTATAGGAATTATGTCATGAATGGGCTACATGATTCATTATACAATGTGTATAGTGGAATCAAGACTGCAAAACAATTGTGGGAATCATTGGACCGGAAATATAAATCTGAGGATGCCAGCGCCAAGAAATTTATAGTGGGATGTTTTCTAGACTATAAAATGGTGGATTCCAAGACTGTGGTAAGTCAAGTTCAAGAGCTTCAAGTTATTCTTCATGATATTCAAGTTGAAGGAATGAACTTGAGTGAAACCTTCCAAGTGGCTGCTATGATTGAAAAATTACCCCTTGGCTGGAAGGATTTTAAAAATTACCTTAAGCACTAGCGAAAGGAAATGAATATTGAGGAGCTATTTGTTAGACTTCGAATTGAAGAAAACAATAGAGGCTCAGAAAGGAGGGGGTTGAATTCTTCTGAGGCTAAGGTAAATGTTGTTGAACATAGACAAAATACCAAAAAGAAGAAATTTAAGGAACCTAAAATGGGTCCCAAAGGTGGAGTTTCTAAAAAGAAATTCCAAGGCAAATGCTTTAATTGTGACAAGATGGGCCACAAGGCTTCTGATTGTAAGCTTCCAAAGAAGAAAAGGAGCAATGAAGCTAATCTCTTGGAAAATATTTCTCAAGAGGTTTCTGATATTAATCTTACTGCTGTTATATCAGAAGTGAACATGGTTCGGTCTAACCCAAAAGAATGGTGGATTGACACCGGTGCCACAAGGCATATATGCTCAAATCTTAAGATGTTCTCTACCTTCAAGTCAAAGAGTGGAGAAACATTGTTTATGGACAATTCTACCACTTCTGAAGTTCTTGGTGAATGACAAGTGCTGCTAAAGATGACTTCTGATAAGAAGCTGACTCTAAACAATGTTTTGTATATGCCTAATATTCACAAGAATTTGGTGTCAGGTTCATTGTTGAACAAGCATGGGTTCAAAATGGTTTTTGAATCAGACAAAGTTGTTTTGTCCAAGGGTGGAATGTATATGGGAAGAGGGTATGCTATTGATGGGCTTTTTAAGCTCAATGTAATTGTTATTAAATGTAATAATGAAAGTATCTCTTCTGCTTATTTGCTTGATTCTTCCAGTTTATGGCATGGTAGACTAGTACATGTTAATTATAATACCTTGAGAAGGTTAAATAACTTGAACCACATACCTTATTTCTACATTGATATAAAACATAAATGTGAAATTTGTGTTGAGGCAAAACTAACTAGATCATCTTTTCAAAATATTGAAAGAGAAAGTAGACCACTTGATTTAATCCACAGTAATGTATGTGATTTAAAATTTGTTCAAACAAGAGGTGGAAACAAATATTTTATCACATTTATGGATGATTGCACAAAATTGAGGTTGAAAATCAACTCAATAGAAAAATTAAGGTTTTGAGAAGTGACCGTGGTGGTGAATATGTGACATTATTTGGTGAATTCTGTGCACAACATGAAATTATACATGAAACCACGACACTTTATTCACCACAATCTAATGGTATGGCTGAAAGAAAAAATCGTACCTTGAAAGAAATGTTGAATGCAATGCTGATAAGTTCTAGGTTACCACAGAACATGTAGGGGGGAAGCCATATTGTCGGCTAATTACCTTTTAAATAAGGTGCCCCATTGTAAGCAAGGCAAAACTCCTTATGAATTATGGAAAGGGAGAAAATCATCCTATAAATACTTGCGAGTATGGGGGTGTCTTACGAAAGTGGCAGTTCCTATACCAAAGAAAGTGAAAATAGGGCCAAAATCAGTTGATTGCATTTTCATTGGTTATGCACATAACAGCAGTGCTTATCAGTTTCTTGTGCATAAATCGAAAATTTTGGATGTTCATAAGAACATAATTATAGAATCAAGGAATGCGTCGTTCTTTGAACATATATTTCCTTGTAAGAGTTTGGAAGAGGCGAATTCATCCAAGCGACCTCTTGAGGCTATTATTGAAAATAGTCAAGATTAAGTTCATGATGAAGAGCTTGGTTTAGAGGATGAGCCTATTGAGATAGAGCTCAGGAGTAGTACAAGAGTAAGGACAGAAAAGTCTTTTGGACCAGATTTTCTGACCTACTTACTAGAGGCAGAACCTCAAACTTATAATGAAGTTATAAACTCTTTAGAAGGTCTTTTATGGAAAGAGGCTATTAAGAGTGAGGTTGATTCCATTTTACAGAATCATACTTAGGAATTAGTGGATTTACCTCCAGGATGTAAACCATTAGGATCCAAGTGGATTTTCAAAAGGAAAATAAAGGCAGATGGTTCAATTGATAAGTATAAAGCTAGGCTTGTGATTAAAGGTTACAGACAAAAGGAATGCCTAGATTATTTTGATACTTATTCTCCTGTAACCAGGATCAATTCTATAAGAGTGATTATAGTGATTGATGCATTGCACAATCTTGAAATACATCAAATAGGTGTAAAAACTGCTTTTTTAAATGGAGATTTAGATAAAGAGATCTACATGATACAACCTAAAGGATTCATTGTCTTAGGACAAGAAAAAAAAAGTATGTAGATTGGTTAAATAACTATATGGTTTGAAGCAAGCGCCTAAGCAATGGCATGAGAAATTTGATAGTGTTATGCTATCTAGTGGCTTTAGAATTAATGAACGTGATAATGTGTTTATGTCAAAAACACGAGTGATGATTATATCATATTATATTTATATGTTGATGACATACTCGTTGTTGGTAGTAATGACAAGATGGTAAAGTCTACCGAGGATATGTTAAATTCGAAGTTTAATATAAAAGATATGGGACTAGCAGATGTAATTCTAGGAATTAAAATTACTAGAAGATCAGATGGGCCAACCTTGAGTCAAACTCAATATGCTGATAAAATACTTGGTAAATTCAATAAGAATGATACCAATATTGTTAGAACCCCATTGGACTTGAGCCTCCATCTATCAAAAAATAGAGGAGAAAGTGTCTTAAGTAGAATATGCCCATGTGATTGGCAGTCTTATGTACTTAATGAATTGTACAAGACTAGATACTGCTTATGCAGTGAGTAAATTAAGTCGATATACAAGTAATCCGGGGCTAGATCACTGGAAATGAATTGTAACAGTACTTAGGTACTTAAGGTATACTCATAATTATGGATTGCATTATACAAGATATCCAGCTGTAGTAGAAGGTTACAGTGATGCTAATTGGATTTCTAATATAAAAGATTGAAAATCCACTAGTGGTTATGTATTTATACTAGCTGGTGTAGCTGTGGCTTGAAAATCTTATGAACAAACTGTTATAGCCAGATCCACAATGGAATATGAGTTTATTGCATTAGACAAATATGCTGAAGAAGCTGAATGGCTACGCCATTTCTTAGAAGATATTCCAAAATGGGAAAGTCCTTTGCCTCCAATATGCATACATTGTGATAGTCAATCTACAATTGGAAAGACACAAAGTAATATGTATAATGGCAAGTCTAGACATATTCGTCGTAGACATAATACCATTAGACAACTGCTCTCAACAGAGGTTATCGCTGTTGATTATATAAAATCAAAGGATAACATTGTGGATCCGCTAACCAAAGGGTTAAATCGAGAGCAAGTTGATAAATCATCAAGAGGAATGAGACTTAAACCCATAAAAGGATAATAAGTCACTATAAAGAAAAACCCAACCTAACTGACTGGAGATCCCAAGATCTAAGTTCAATGGAAAAACCTAATTGTAAAGACGAGAAAAGATCATTGTGGAGGATATACTAGTGAAGATTGGAAATGAGGTTAAACTATGTTTTTAATGATACATTTGTGTAAGGTATCATCTATGTGGGAGTGAAGTGAGGTCACTTCAAAGGAGAATGTGTTAAAATTCAATTCTCCAAAAACTCTCAGAGAAGAGGTAGATGTTCAGGGCCAAAATGAACATAACAATGAGAATCGAATTTCGTCAAGAAAGATTTCTATGTAGAGTGTATCATATTTACTTGAGAAAACTGAATAGTTCAATGACATCATGTCAACTAGACGGTGGATAAATTAAATATACTTTCATAAGGGAAGGTTTAAAGGGTAACACCTACTTATCCTATGCAGGTTGCAATCGCCAAACTCTATCACGTAATAAGACTTTATTTGTCTTACTTTTTCGCCCAATTTTATTCATGTGAGGGATTGTTGGAAAAATTGTGATTATGAGCCATTTTGAGAGGATAATTCAGGTGGGTCTCATAATTTGGTTTTGGGCGAAAGACCCAGATATGTGTTCCTTGACATGAGAACTATGAATTAATGTATTCATATGCTCAAAATGGAGAATGTGTGAATAGAAATTGAAGCTCAAAGTAAACTCATTGCTAAAGAGATATAAAAAGTGAAAGTAGGAGTTTTGTTCCACACTACTAATATGTGAAGTTGAACTTGAGTTTATATATTAAGATACATTCTTACATGGGTAAGAAAGTAGTATGGAAGATTCTCTCTCACGCGCTCAGGTGAAGGGGGGGTGCAAATCCATGGTCAGGGATAGGCCAATCCGTGGGTGCGCGACCTGCATATACGAATATCGGCTCAAAATCTCGTCGTCCAAACCAAGCACAATTTTTACATTTTTTTTCTAGAAATTGAAACAACACTCCTGTATTGATCCACACGGCTAGTAGTCTGTCATGTCGGTGTGGATCCACACGACACTCCTGTATTGATCCACACGGGCGTGTCAGTACCCTGTCTGTGTAGATCCACACGCCCGTGTCGTTGTGCTGCAGAGTGTACATGGCAAATCCACACGCTCGTGTGGATTGTGTTCCAGATTAGTCTTTTGAGCTTATTATCTTTTGGAATTTCATTTTTTGATGTTTCAAAAATTAATTTCACCATTATTTAAAAGTTATAAAGATATTATTGACAGCTTTTAAAATAGATTAATCATAATTAATCTCATGTCTAATCCATCTAGTATAAATATGAACTTTTGGCTTGTGTTGTATGAGAGTTTTTAAAAAGTTTGAATTTGCTTCTTGTTGAAAAGTCTTTTTCTTTTTTATTCTCAAGTGATAGAGATTGTGATAAATTATTAGTTTGTTGTAAGTAACTGTTGTGTATTCAACACTTACTTGAAATCTGTTATATCCTGTGAGACAAACGTCAGTTATTCTAAATACCGGTGGTAGGAGGCGAATTTGTCTTTTACTTTTATCATTTCCGCATGTACAAAACCTCCTTTTCGAGCAGCCTTAATTTTAATTTTAGATTTCCAGCTCATTCCTCTTCCGTCCTCTTTCTCTCCTGCAGCTTAAAACATGCTTCTCTCTCTCTTCTTTTAACTCAATTTCCTTTCCTTTCTTTCTCAAAATAAAATAATAATAACCTGGGAGTTCAAAGATAGTTTTAGAGGGGGGCCTCAAATGGTTGAAGAAGAGTGATTTTGAAGCAGAGAAAGAGCAGTGAAATGGCCAACAAAGGTCCTCCATGCAAGAAATCCTATTCCCACTAATGAATTCGTTGCAGGAGTTGAGAAAACAAAGCTCCACAAATTCAAAGATGTTTGCACATACTGTGCATAAACAATAAATTAATAACCCCATTGGCTATATACGATTGTATGATTTTCAAAATTATTGAGATAAAACGAAAATGGCATCAAGAGTTATAAATTAAAGTAGGAAATGAATGGTAGGTCGATTTCTTCAAAGTACTTGATCAACAGTTAAGAGCTAATAAGGTTTCAAATCATTCAAAGGAGGTTTTGATCGTGAGAATTAGATAGGAAAATAATAGAAGAATGGCAAGAAAAGGCTCGGAAAGGAAGAAGCAAATTGTTATGGAAATGAGAAATGGGTCCCAACTTATTAAGTGTTAAATGTGCATACGATGGAATCAACAAATGATTACTGCAAATAATAAAAGTCTTGGGGTTTGTGGAATCAACCTCATCAACTTCAAAGTTTAAATGCACATGAACTAAAATTAATATTATTCATAGAAGATTTGATGATGTTTGAACTTTGAAAAGGAAGAGGAGAAAATGTCACCGCATTAGTGAAACATCTCTGCACTTTGCTGGTGGAATGCAAGAGTGAAAATAAAAATGGGGTACGTATAATAATAATAATAATAATAATAATAATAATAATAATAATAACATTTGAAAAGGTGGGTTAAATCTTTAATAATAACATGCAAGCCTATAAATATAAAGTGAATTTTTCTTAAGTTAAATATGGCAAAGTTTCCTTTTAACCCTTCTCTATTTCTATTTTTTTTTTATAATTGGTTCTAAATTTTATTTTTTACAATGTATGGGGTGCTTGAAATTACTATTGAGTATTTTAAAAATAGATTTTGAATTTTTTTGATTTTATTGAATACTTTTTTTAATTTTTTATAAATTGTTTTTTGCAAATATATTTTTGGAAAAAATATTTATTTATTTGCTTCCATCCAAAATCAGTTTTCAAAACTGATAAGACTTAAAAATACAAATTTTTTTTTAACAAATACTTTTTCTAAATTCAATCTCAAATAGACGTTAGTTTATAGATAAATTATCTTTAAATAATATATATTGAATATAGTTTACATAAAATATTTAATCGCAGATACTGAGAGCCGCAGTGTCAAGTTTAGTGAATAATAATAATAATAATAATAATAATAATAATAATAATAATAATAATAATAATAAACTGAACGTTTAAAATTGTATCAAAATTAAATTGTACTTTCAAATTTTTCATGTAAATATGCAAACTTTTAAAATTTTATCAATTTGTTAATTCCGACGAAACTCTATTGATATGATATAAAATTTCGGCCAAATTAAAATGATTGTTTTGACTGGAAATCTGAGTCATCTTAGAAATTTAAAATGTCATCGTTTTTATTTTTTTTGTAAAATTATAAAATCTAAATCTCTTTTTAAATTTAAAAAAATAATACATGTAGCTGTTATACTTAGAATTTATCTAGTCAGTAAAGCAATAAGAAACAAAAATTTTACTGTAAGTAGTAGAGTTTTGCCGAAAAATTTTAGATTTTAAAAAATTAGGACAAAAAATAATGGCGTTTTAAAATTTTTAAGACGACTCAACTTCTTAGTCACCTTTCTAATCAGTATAATCTTTGAAATTTTATGTCATATTATCAAAGTTTTGTTAAAATTTATAAATTGATAAAATTTTAAAAGTTTATATATTTAAATGAAAAATAGAAAATATAATTTAATTTTGATACAACTTTAAAATTTCAGTTTAATAATAATAATAATATAACACAGCAAAAAAAAAAAATTTGTTTATCTATAAAATAGATGAATATGTGCGCGGTGAGAAAATTATAGAGTTTTTAATTATTTAATAAAACAACTTTGTGTATTATGTGTATGATATATCTTGCCTTTATATGTGCTATATCTTTATGCCCATATAACAACACGACAAAAAAAATATTTATTTATCTATGAAATAGGTGAATATGTGCGCGCTAAGAAAATTATAGAGTTTTTAATTATTTAATAAAATAACTTGTGTGTTATGTGTATGATATATTTTACCTTTATATGGGCTATATCTCTATGCCCATATAACATACATATAAAATACGTGTAACTAAGTTATAATAAATACTGCAGTTTAAATTTATTTATACATAAAATATTATATGTTAACTATGTGTAAATTTTATATACAGCGAGTGAATGAATTCTTTTTGATCAGCTCTCAAATGGTGGTTGTCGTTGTTCAAATTGTCAAATATAAAAATTTTCGATCATTTGAGTCTATTTTTAGTGTTAGATTTGAGAAATGAAGCCAAAAAATAAGAAAACCGAAGAGGTAGTCCTGACGTATAATTTTTTGTTTACCAATCAGCCCTCAACATAGTTGCTTCCGGAACTCAAATTGTTCAGTCTAAGATTTTTCGACCATTTGAATCTATTTTCAATATTATATTTGAGAAATAAAGCTGAAAAATAGGAGAATCGAAGATGCAGTCTTGATACACAATTTTTTGTTTACCAATTAGTCATCTAATAGTGGATTCTAGAGCTCAAATTTTCCAATTCAAATTTTTCTGATTCTCTAATTTCATTTCCAGTGTTAAATTTGGTTAAAAAAGTCGAGAAATAGAAGAACTAGAGAAGGTTGCACTAACGTACAATTTTTTATTTCCTAATTAACTCTCAAATGGTAGTTCTTGGAAGTCAAACTATTCTGCACATGTCTTTTGACTATTGAATCTATTTCTGACATCAAAATTATAAAAAGGAAACAGAAAATAGAAAAACTAGATAAAGTAGCTTTGATACACGATTTTTTCCACATTGATCTCGCAAATCTGTTAGGATTTTGAAAAAATTAATGTGACCGAGATAAAAATTAGTCGTGGATTAAATTCTGTAATGTTAGAGATCATTTAAATGATAATGAAATTAACAGTAGTGTAGGGAGAAGAAGACAATAAGAAAGAGAGAGAAGAATAAAGGAACATTGGAAATGAAAGAAAATTGGAATTTAAAAAATGTGGAGTTAAAATTTGAAATCTTCTCCCTAAAAGAGTAATTTCTGTCCGAAGCTCGAATACTGTTTTAAGACAACTGTATATCGGTGATTAACTGTCTCCGTTAAACACTAATTTGCACAATCTATAGTGTATATACAGTAATTTTATACTTTTAGTGCATCTGTTCAAACTCATGGGTTGCTCCTCCTCTCTTCCAGGTATCTTTTAACTCCTTGAGGTATTCAAATTTTTGATTTTAGGGTTTGGGTTTTGCTATTGCAAAATTAATTCGAATCATTAATGTTTGTACTGTTATCTGATTTGTATAATTTGGTTAATTTTTTGATTTTTTTTATTAATTTGGATGAGCTTTTAATGATCGTATTTCTTTTTTTTTTTTTGAAGATTATTTTGGTTTCGGATTTAAAAATCATAAATTGCCTGATTTTTGAATTTTATTTGAATGAGCGGCTGTCTATAGATACCAATTTGAATCTGTTGCTAATTTTGCCTTCTATTTTTTTTTTTTTTTAATGTTTATAGATAGGAGTTCTGGGCGGTTTGGTGGACTTAACAATCATGAGAACAACGGAGGGACTGATGCCAAAAATCTACGTGTTAAGGTAACAATTAAGATATGAGATAATAAACTTAATTTCATGGTTTTTCTTTCATTTTCATTCCTGTTTATAGTTTGGACAATCTAAGATTGTATGCAGATTACGGAGTGAGCGTTAAAATATGAAACTTTTGTGATGTTCAATTGGGGGCTGACTTGCAATGGTTTTCGTCAACCATCTAGAAAGACTTTCCAATCTGTTTCTTCCCTCTTTCATTCAATAATTAAAAAGTAGTAAAAAAAGTAAAACTCATCTGGAACATGGCGTCTGAGCTGATTGTTGTCTTTTGTTGGTGAGAAATAGTTTGCCTAAGCATATGAATTCTGAGTGAAATTTACTGGTATGAATGTTTTCCCACATCATTCACTACTTGCAATGTGTTATTCATTACAAGACCAAAGACTTTCTGTTTTTATCTTGGTATATCATAGTTGCATTTGTCTAATTTCCTAACTATGAACTTTTTACTCATTTATCTTCCATTTATGTGGTAGTACATATGGTAGATGTCTAGCCATTAA
Source organism: Balakata baccata (assembly GCA_949630135.1). Lineage (NCBI taxonomy): Eukaryota > Viridiplantae > Streptophyta > Magnoliopsida > Malpighiales > Euphorbiaceae > Balakata > Balakata baccata. Next base: position 173,453 of record CATIWF010057598.1, on the reverse strand, counting down.
AAGAAGATACCATTAATCATACAAGAATGTCTATATTTTAAAAGTTATGTCTAGATATATCAGCATTTTCTAAACTAAGCTGACCTTTTTTAATTGCTGTGGACAGCTGGTATTATTAGGTGATTCTGGTGTTGGTAAAAGCTGTATTGTTCTTCGTTTTGTTCGTGGTCAATTTGATCCAACATCTAAGGTGAAGCATATTTCATTGCTTTGTGCTACACGAAACATCTCATCTTTTAAACCTTTGGCATTCTAGTTAATAATGATACAAGGAAATATACCTCGAAAAATTTAGAAACTCTTTATGGTTTTTATTGTTTCAGGTAACTATAGGAGCTTCGTTTTTGTCACAGACAGTAGCTCTGCAAGATTCTACAACAGTAAAGTTTGAAATATGGGACACTGCAGGACAAGAAAGGTAACGTTGGCCTAGCAAAAAATTCCACATTTTAAATTCTACATTGAATGTTAATCTTCAATTGTTTCTTAGTTGGAATTGTCTTCCTGCTTCACTTCCTTTTCATACCACAGATGCTATCTTTGCTGTGAAATTCTAATTGCTTCCTCTATCTTATTCAGATATGCTGCATTGGCACCACTATACTACAGAGGTGCTGCAGTTGCAGTTATTGTATATGATATAACAAGTGCAGCGTCATTCAGCAAAGCACAGTATTGGGTTAAGGTACATGGATTCATGCTACTTTTTACTCTCCCTCTCTCTCTCAGCTTTTACATTTTGTTGGTGTCACAAATTATCATAATGGCAAAGTTGTATGCAAAGGATGTGTTCAACAATTTGAAGTTTTAAAATTAGTTAAAAGATTAAATTCAGAAAATAAAAGTGGTGTTTTGATTAGTTAAATACATAGATTGACACAATTAGGTGAAAGTTGTTATTGTCCTATTGTTGATGAAATATGATTTTGGTTTCTCCATTTCCATTGTCTATTCTGTAGCGGTCTGTCTCTATTGTTGAAGACTTGGAGGTAATCTGGGCCCTGCTAATTTTGCTATGATATTGCTAAAACATTTTGGTTTTTGGGCATGCATGAAATGTTGAATTGATCATGCCAAAACTGATGTTTTCATGTGAACTTGATATTGACAGATTATGATTTGACTGTAAATTATTTTTTAAATGATTAAGAAATCTAGATTAGGTTTATGTATATCCATTAAAACCTTTTGAGTGCAAATTCGAAATGTTTGTGGAAAATCTATTAGAAATTCACTTGAGTTCTCAATTTGGTTTAATCTATGAAGGAATTTTATTAAAAAAGTATGCTTGCTTTATTCTACCTTTTTAGACTAAAATAATATCCAAAATTCCAAATTCCTTGATTTGATGTTTTTCATGCAAATTAAACATAAAAAACTTGCATGCTAGAGACCTAGATTGGTTGTGGTTTTCAGCATGCTGTGATTTAAAATGGTTTTGTGGCATATAGGCGACTGTAAAGGGAAAAAATGGAACTTGACGTTAAAGTTTTGCAAATCTAACATGTATGTTATATGTTCACTAGTTGGATTTTATTTTGAGACTGAACTGCATTTAATTATATTTTATATATTTAATGTTTTCATTGAATGCATTCTTTTTGGTATCTTTATGTGTAGCAATTATATTTGTGTATGTTATATTACAGGAACTACAGAAACACGGGAGCCCTGATATAGTTATGGCTTTAGTTGGGAACAAAGCTGATCTTCATGAGAGTCGAGAAGTACCAGTTCAAGTGGGTGCTTTGACCTATGATGTATAACCAGTAAGAAGTGCTTTATATTTAACACATCGTTTCATTCTTGAAGGATGGAAAGGACTATGCTGACAAGAATGGGATGTTCTTCATTGAGACATCTGCAAAGACTGCAGATAATATAAATCAGCTGTTTGAGGTACATCTGATGCCTCTAATGTGTTCTTTTGTGGCACGGTTCCATTGTGTTTTTCAGAGGAAGGATGGGCAGAGGAAAAAAGTAACAAGAGTAGTTAGTTAAATCCTCATATGAAATTTACAATCCATTGCAGCTATAATTGTTATAAAATGGAAAGGTGAAAAATAAAAACAAGGAATTTATTTGGACTTCATGCTCTTAGTACAAAGACCAAATTATACTCGCCCATCAGGTGCAATGCAATTATGTAGAGCCTAACAATTTTGCCTTTTGTAGGTCATTAACCCTACCAGCTCCAACTCAATGGTTATGTTCTGAGTATTTGTTTATGGTTTTAGATTGTTCCTTCAGAATCAGGTGTTAGGCTATGCTGATTGTCTTAGAATGTCTTTCTGAATCGGTGCTAGACACTATCTCTGGATATGAAAGTACTTTACAAACAGAATGTATAGGGTGGCTAGGGTCCATTTCTACAAATTCTTTATCTGTTAGACCTGCAAAATGGGCAACTCCTTTAATATTTATTCTAGTGTCAGCTCGATATGTTGGTCGTCCTCCTTGATTTGTTAACTATAATTTGTGAAAGGTTCAGAATTGTTATGGTCAATCTATTCTGGGGTTACTTATATGGATTGATAATCATTCATAAAGTGAATGTGTTAAATTACCTTCCTTTCAGTGTGTAGGAAGGTCAAATGGACTATGAAGATGGGTAAACTCTCAGAAGAAAATTGCATTCGTGATTGGCCTTCGGTCATGTACTTGACATGGCACGAGGAATATTTTGTGTATTTCAACTGAATAAATCTTGTAGCAATAGGTTAAGGACATGGTGTTTAAGTCGGGTATTGTAGAATAAGGTTTACGTTGCCTTTAAGTATCCTGATTATCTTATGTTCATCTGTGTTGCTTATCAAGTTTGGGTATTGGGCTTCAATGGGATGGAGGTATGAATAAAATAACAGTTGAGAGGTGAGTTGACTTTTAAATTTTTGTTGATGCATGGGTGAACGGAAGCATCTATCTACTTCTTCATTGGTAAAAAAGGGTGTTGGCACTCTCTTTCTGTTTCTTGTCTAGACGATGCTAGAGAAACTTTCTGGACTCTTGTTAAAGAATTCTCTAGCATTTCCCTCATAATCGGTCATATATAGAACGAGTGGTGTGTAAATTTGTTATTACTATTTGCATAATTATATAGTGGAGAGTATATGGAGTACTCAATGATAGCCTAGTACAGTTACCGAGGCAGCACCTAGGTTGGTTTGAATGTTAGCAAGCCATTATAGAATGTATTACCATGTGATATAAATTAAAGTTTCAGTTTAGATTCATAAGCTGACAATTTCTTCAATTTGGCAGGAAATTGCTAAGCGACTTCCCCGTCCGTCACTGTCATGATTTCTGAACCTTGTAAGTTTCAATTAGATGACTTCTAGTGTTATGGGAACCTATTTGCTTGTATCAAATTTGTGTATATGGTGATATCTGTAGTTTTTGTTTTATTTTGTGAATTGGTTCTTGTATCCCTGTTCCTGCTATAATATTATGAAAGCACACTTATTTGATTGATCATTAATCAAACATACACTGTTCACCTATAAGATTAACAACGTATTTGAAAGGATCTCATGATAATAGTGCTAGATTATTTGACTTGTTACTGTTTGTGCACAATTTCTGGCAACTCTATCTGTATGGATTGGTAAATTTCAACCAATAGTTCCTGGTTCTATCTGCATTTAGCATTTGCAATTGCTAAGGTGTATTCTCCTCTGCAATTTTTATCATGCTCAAGCATATCGTCTAAATTTCATTTGCCTGTTAGTAATTGATTAAATCATGAGCTTGAAATTTCCTTTTCAATTGCAAGTTTATTTTTCTTAAAGATATGCTAGAAATGAAGCTACGATGAGCTAAAACAGATGAATTCACTTCAGTGGGAATGATTACTTTTTCAGGATGCTACGTGTTTGGTTTATATGCTAAAAATTTTGTTTTGGTTTATATGCTTCTTTCATATCAGTGGATGCCCTGGAAGATGTAATAACCTTAATATTTTAATGTATGTCAAATATAAATTCTGTTATTTGTCACTGTATAAGTAACAACATTTAAAAATTATGCAATCAATGGTTGAAAAGTACTACGAAATGTTCCCTGTTAATTTGGAGTTCACAGATTTCGGGCAACATTTTAGAATTGTATGCCATATCAATGGTTCCAGGGCTTCTATTTCCTGTATTTTTTTCTCCAAAGTGCATCAGACCTAAAGTATTATGTCTACAGAAGGTCTGTAAGAAATGAGAACTCTCTACCATGACAACTGTACTTCACGTCCTCATACATACTTATTTAGTAAAAGTTAGATCTGTGATGAGACACTGTATCTCTTTTGTTGAAAGCTTGTCACGATTTTAACTGAAGTGGTTAAATTTAGGTGTTAATGAAGAGCCGTATACAAATGTGATTGTGCAGCCGTTAGATCTGTCAATCGGATTGGATCAGGTTGGCTCATTTTCATGTCCCTGTTTTCAAGTTAGTTTTGGATCTGGTGTTGAGTTATTCGGGCGAGTCATATGTCAAACCGACTTTCAAAAGTCAAATTCAAAGAATTTTTAGGTTCTGATTTGGGCCATCAGATTTCAGATTGGATTCGGATTGAGTTTTTTCAGGCAGGTTCTAGGCGAGTTCTTAGGTCAGATCAAAAATTGCCAGTTCTAGCTGCAGTGGACTGAGTTAGACAGGCTTAGCTGTTGTAATCTGCATTGGAATAATGATTAGGGAAAATTGCCAAAAATAACCTGAATTTTTAATGTTATATTAAAATTAAATTATACTTTCTATTTTCTCATTTAAATACGCTAACTTTTAAAATTTTATCAATTTATGAATTCCGGTAAAATTCTGCTGATATAGCATAAAATTTCGACGAAATTAAAAAGATTGTGCTGACTAGGAAGTTGATTAAAAATCTGAGTCATTTAAAAATTTTAAAACGCCATCGTTTTTGTTTTTTTTTAAATTTTAAAACCTAAATCTTTCTTTAAATTTGAAAAAATAATACATGTATCTGTCGTGTCTGGGAGTTGTTTAGTCAGCAGAGCAAGAAGAAACAAAAATTTTATTGTCAGCAGAGTTTTATTGGAGAGATTTAGGTTTTAAAATAAAAAAAACAAAAATAATGGCGTTTTAAAGTTTCTAAAATAACTCAGCTTACTAGTCGGTGCAACTTTTTTAATCTTGTCAGAATTTTATGCTATGTCAGCAAAATTTTGCCGGAATTCATAAATTGATAAAATTTTAAAAATTTGTGTATTTAAATGAAAAAATTGAAAGTACAATTTAATTTTGATATAACTTTAAAAGTTCAGGTTATTTTTAACAATTATCTCTAACGATTATGTTATATTCAAGTACGCAGATGCAAGTCCAATTATTGCAAAATTTGTGCAGTTCCTTTTTTTTTTTTTTTTGAAAAAATCAAATGCTATTGGGGACTTGAAAATCTCTATGAAGCCTTGTGAAACATTATTGTATTGCTTCTAGACTAAGCAAATTTTCTCCTCTTTAACTTCTAACCAACTCTTTAAATGCATGACATGTTATGATGACATATATAAGTCTTCCTCTTCTTTTATGTTCACATTTTATTTTCTAGGACTAGATTGCGCGAGAACTGTTTTGATACTATGTGCAATTACCGTTATTTTTCTTGAGTAAATGCAACTTCATTTTGAGGATATAACTTTTGAGCAGATTGTGATTCTTCATTATTACCATTATCTTCTTGGCTTGGAGTACTAAAGCTAACATTTGGACAGTCTTTAACAGGAGGTTTCACTTTTGATATAGTGTAGAATTGGTGGGAAATGAATTATTTGCGGGTAATGAGTTGATTAGGAAACCTGACAATGCCTGATCCCTGCTATGTTTTAGTTTCTTGACAGACATATTAAGGCAAGTCAAGTAATATCTAGTGATAGGCCTTTAGATAGGATTTCTCGATAGATACTGAAAGGTTTGATACTGTATGGGTTACTTGTTTTTCATAAGGTGGGGTATCAAGAAAATGATATAATTAACTGGAGCAAGGCAATATAATTTAGTATCTGACAGTGACAAACCAAGATGTGAGAGTTAATGGCTCAATTAATGCATACCGTACTGTTTTAGCTAAGGAAGACACAGTACTTAAGGAATGATGATAATAAGATATTGTTTTGATCGATGGAAACTGAGATGTTGTTTTCGGCAGCGATGGATCCAGGATCAATACAATCTTCATGTGGGGGGCGTCTTGCCCCCCTTCAAACTCGCCTTACTTGTCCTGATTGTGGTGTTGTTGATGGGTGCTGAGTGAACAATTGTATGTGTAAAGAGGCTTGGGCGATGATGTTTGATTGTCTTGGAATGGACAATGTTCTAATATGTTGCTGTCAAGGACCACATGAACATATTTTAATCAGCATTTTTTAGACTGTATATGGTGTTTCAGTCCATCAACTGCATCAGATTTAAATAGTGATAAACAGAATAGGAAAATTTTCCGTACCCAAGTAAAAGCCAACACTTTTTTTTCATTTCTTTTTTTTTTTTTTAATTGGTCTCTTCCAATCCAAATGTCAAAGTGAGTATAAAGATAGTTAAAGTTACTTATCTCTTACCTGTTGTATTTTTGCATTATATTCCTGTTAATCTTGGCTCTTTCGTAAACCTCTTTTCTGTGGCTGATGATATGTTGGTTGCTTCTTAATTCAATCAAATTGATCATATTGTCATTGCACTGAATTGTTGAAATTCTTGCACTCTTGTTTATCTACTACTTGCTGGATATCTAATGGTTTGATTAATTTTTCTCATATGTCAGTCTCATTAGTTCACTAATAATTTTTGATATGAGCTATAGGAATTAATATGTAGCTCAAGGAAACTCTTCCTGATATAGGATGGGAATCTGACCTCTTAAGATCAGTGGCAAGAGCAATGACCACGACCTCCATCCTTCTTGGACAAGGTAACAAGGTCCATTACTCGAGCATGGACTTAGTATTATAAAAGCTTAGAATGAATAAGGAAAAGGAATTATATGTCTTACGAACACACGAGTCGATGCACATGTGATTTCGCCAATTAAATCTAAATCAATAATGAAATAGTCCAATTTATTTTGTACCATCTTGTTCTACCTGCTTTAAAGTACTAACATTTTAATATAGGTTGGACAGAAGGTAGTGCAAAAGTAGAGGAGACATATAAATCTCATTTATTGGAATAATTAATTAGTATCACGTAATTCAAACTTTCCACTAGTTTGATATCTGTCTTTAAATCTTTCCATGACAATCAATCTTTTCATGCTTAGATTATTTTATTCTTTAGGCAGATGGCCTAACCTCATTTCTCAGTCACATTGTGAGATTTTATGTGATCATGTGGGCTCTAGCTCTAGTTCATCCAAAAAAAAAAAAAAAAGGAAAAATATACCTCTCCTTGATTGATGCTACTACTATAGGCCAACTCAGGGATTCAGATTCAGATGATAGAACTAAGATGAGAATCTCTATGTCAAAGATTTAGCTTGGAACATTTTGAGAACCACAAGAATCACTCAATCAAAGCAAAGTCATTTTGAATTTTGTTTGCTTAAAAATGGCAAATGTGGGTATTTTTGTAGAGTTTCTACTAGGCAAAATCAAGAGAAAATGATGAACCATAAGGCATTAGTTAAATGCTTGGTGTTGAAGCATATGGAAATTTTGAAATGGTTGGGCAATATTTGAAAGAGTTGATGGGACAAACCAACCTCCTAGGAGACAAACCCACCTGAAGATAAAGAAATAATTGAGGTCCATTTATGGAAATAGTGGATTAATCCTTTAAGCAATTTGGAGTTGTTGCATTAGTCCTTCTTAGTTCGATAACATCTCAATCTTTTCATACCCCAATCCTCTTACTGTTTTTGGTGTGAATGTGAATCCCCTAACTCTTTCCACACGCCATTCATTCATAATCTCTGAGTTAGACTTATAATTGATTTTTGACCCATAGTTTTGGTTGGCATGTGAAATGCTTGATACATAAATATGTTCTTGAAGTTGATAAAAATATTGTTTGCATATTTAGAGGAGGTTAATGGAGAATTTGAATGAAAATCCTTATTATTAAGGATTTGAATTGTTAAAAAAAGGAGAAAAGATTTTTGTTGAAAAAAGATCCAAGCATTAGTTTTCTGAATATAATTCTCTTAGAATTAAATTTCCATGGCTATTAAGAAAAAAAGGTAAAGTTAATAAGAATTCTATAGTTTTTGTGTTTTGACATGTAAAAGGATGAATTTTTATTTTTTTTTTATTTTTGGTATTAAATAGATATTTTGTGATTTATATCATCTATTTGTTCTTTAAGATTGTTAGTTTTATAAAGACGTGACATTTCTTTTACTTTTCCTATTAACTTTTGTTTATGAATAATGATTTTAATAAATTAAGAAAATTAAATAAAGCTAAAAAAACAATCTAGAAACTAATATTAATTTTATTAACTTTACCCTAAATTTAACACCGTCAATTTTTTTTAGTTTTATATCATTAGTTAATTTTTTTTATCTATTAAAACTATTATTAAAAAAAATTCATGTTAGAAGTAAAATAAACTGTCACATCATTATTAAACTAATAGTGTTAAGGGAAAAAAAAAACCATATTTAATTATAAAAAAAAAAAAAAAAACTCTATTGTCCATGTCTCCAAACACTAATAAATCACACTTTCATGAATTTTACCTTAAAAAAAATATTGGTATAAGAAACAAGGATTCTATATGTTAGCAATCTATCTACCATAGTTATCATATGTGCTCTCCCTTTAAATTTTTTTTTCTGAAGGCACAAAAATATCCAAAAATTTCTCTCTAATTCCTAACACAAAAGCATGACTAAAAATTCATCAAATGCTGGGTTTGCTTTGGAATTCCTATTTAACCTAACTCATGTGGGTCATAATTATTTTTAATATTGGTACACGTCTTTCATCCCAAACACACAAAGATACCGTAATGACACAATAGAACCATATCTTATCCTTTTATGGAGTAGATATCAATCATGTCTATAAGCATATACATTGCCCCCCTTTTATTTGTTTTGACCAAATTATCTCATATTTAATATTTTTGTTACTTGAAAATTTTAGTGGACCAACTTTTAAATGCTCAGCGTTGCCACATAGTATTGATGAATTGAACTTGGAGAAGAGGACTTTGCATTCCACCGCCATTTATGCTTTATGCTATGTGTATGACAACTAGTTTAATTGACAATGTTATTTACTCTCTCAACTTTCAATCCAAATTGCAAAGTCCTACATGACACTTTCAAAAGCAATTGCATGAGTAGAGCTACTATTTCTAATTTTGCAAGCTTGCGAAATAGATGATAGAGAATTTCAAGTGATTAAAATTTTTTTGTAGATCCCATATGTATTATTTAACAATAATTTAAATAAAATTAATACATAATATTATTTATTGATTTATATATTTAAAATTAATTAATTTGTAATTAATGGTTAATATGTTTAATTATGTATATTAATATAAATTATACAATAAATTAATATTATTAATTATACTTAATAAAATAAGTATATTTATTAATATAATTAATATAAAATTAAAATTCATTAATATAAAAATTAAAAATATAATTAATTTGATGATTAATGTAGTATTTTTCATTTTATAAATTTTTAATATTAAATTTTATTTTAGTTTTTTTTTTGTAATTTTCTATGTATTTTTTTTGGTCAATGAAATGTTGTGTAATTTATTTAAAAATTTATAATTAATTTTTACGAACATAATTTTAATATTAATTAATTATAACAATAAAATTCAATTTATTTAACAATAAAAATAATTTAATTGTTAATATTGAATATAATATATTAAAATGTTAGTTGGGTTCTATAAATTGAAATTGATATTAATTGTAGGGATAAAATGTGTTTTAAAGTATAATTAAAATTTTAGTGATGTGATAGTGGGAGTCACTATTTGCAATCACAATCCAATTGCATGGATGATGATATTCTTAGTTTCAAATTTTTTAAAATCTTTTGATAAAAATATATGACATTATGCCATTATGGTGAAGTAATTTCTCGTAGTTAGCCTGCGGGAAATACCGTCTGCTATCTTTGCGTTCCAAATGACTCTTGTTTTGTATTCATTAACAGGCATAAGCGTGAGGGGATATTGGATTACTCTATACCGGTTTTTTTTTTTTTAATTAGTTTATTTGGAAATAATTCGATTTTTTATTCGTTTACCTCACTACTTTAATTTCTACATGCCACTTATTTCAATTTTAATGTAATCAAATCTGATTCTCATTCCCCTTCTTTTATATTAAATAAATTATTTTAACAATAAAGAGAAGAGCGTGCTTATTTTAATTTTATTCTAAATAGAATTTAATTAAGAAGAAAATACGGAATTGGCTATTTCAATTTCTCATTTTTAGGATAACTAATTTTTTATTAATGTGCATTATATGTGATTATTAGATATTGGATCCGTTATTAGTTTATATGAAGATTACCAATTTATTTATTATTAAAAGTAATATATAAAATAGAGAGATAATTAGTACTTTATGCTCATTTTGTTTATTTTTATTCCCACTTTTATATATACTAGTTCTTTTATTGTATGTAATTATTATATATTAGATTTATTTTCATTAAATTTCACTTCCATATATGGATGCAAGCGCAAATGTATGGGGTCATTGGACCCCATATATTTTCAAAAAACTTTAATAATATGTATGATATTTTGAAAATGAACCCATTAAAAAATAGAGTAGACCCAATAAAATTTAGAAAATTCTACTTTTTTCTACTTATTTAACAAAAAAAACTCATGAAAAAAAATGAGTAATAAGTAGTTAAATGATCATTATTTAGTGACATATATTGAAAATGTTGTATTTAATAATGTTAGTAATGATGCAATTATGTACTATTTTCAAAATATGAAAATTCTTTGATAAATGTTATAAAAAAATTTTCATTGTTTGATTATCATATGTATATTTTATAATTGAAATTTATACTGTGTATAGACTTTACTGTTTAAAATTTCTGAATCTACTACTGTTCATTTCCATTTTTTTTATATGGATGCTATAGTTATATAATTTTATAGTATTTTATTTATAGTATAACTCATATAAAGATTACTAATTTATTTATTATTGAGAATCATATAAAATAAAAATAATAATTACTTTACTGTCATTTAATATATCCTCCATATTTTCAGTTTTATATATATTATGATACGATTATGATTAAAACTCTATTTTATTTTTTTTTCAACCAAACAGTAAGAATGGAAATAACTCATTTTCATTTCAACTAGCGAGCTTATTTTATTTGAAAAAAGTTTCATATAAAACTACAAGGTTTTGATCAATATTAAATAAATAATACGCAAAAAGCAGTTTGGAAATTTATATAGAAAATATAAACCAAGTTCAAAACTGAACACCAGTGGAAGACAATATTAGTCTTAACTCTATGAATATTTATGAATGAAATGGAATTTCCTTTTTAATTTTTATAATTATAAGAAATAACATTAGTTTATTTCTTATATATGTGTTAGCCTTTCACATAATTTTAATTCACACAATCTAGTCCTATTTTTGTAAATAATTTTACTCTAGCTCTATAGAGTAGATTATTATCATGAAAAATACTATTTGTCCTAACTATTTTGTACCATTTTTTATCTAACTTCCACTAAAATACTTGTATTTTACGAGCCTATTTACTTGTATTTTTAATTACGTTAAAGCATTAATATTTTAATATAAATAAAACAAAATGATACAAAATAAATTGAACTATATAGCATTATAGTATCATGCAATATAAGATACCAAAATATCTTTGATTATCAATGAAATATTTTTAATTTCAAACCTTTTAAGTCTAAAATGCAGCCTCAACTTCATAGAAATATTGAAGGATTTATTAAAGTTTAAAGGGGTAATTGCAAAAATAAACTGAAATTTTAAAATTGTATCAAAATTAAATTGTTCTTTCTATTTTTTTATTTAAATATACAAGCTTTTAAAATTTTATCAATTTGTGAATTTCTGAAATTCTACTGACATGATATAAAATTCTGATAAGATTAAAACGGTTATGCTAACTAGGAAGCTGAGTCTTCTTAAAAATTTTAAAATATCATCGTTTTTATTTTTAAAAAAATTTTAAAATATAAATTTTTTTTTAAATTTGAAAAATAATACATGAAAATATCTTGCTTAATAGTTGTCTAGTCAGCAAAATAAGGAGAAACAAAAAATTTACTATAAGTAGAGTTTTGCCGAAAGATTTAGATTTTAAAATTTTTTTAAAAAATAAAAATAATAATATTTTAAAGTTTCTAAGATTAAAAGGGCTGTCTTAAAAATTTTAAAAGATTATCGTTTTTATTTTTTAAAAAATTTTAAAATATAAATTTTTTTTAAACTTGAAAAATAATATATGAAAATATCTTGCTTAGTAGTTGTCTAGTCAGTAATATAAAGAGAAACAAAAAATTTACTATAAGTAGAGTTTTGCCGAAAGATTTATATTTTAAAATTTTAGAAAAAAAATAAAAATAATAACGTTTTAAAATTTTTAAGATGACTCAGCTTTTTAGTAAACTTTCTACTCAGTACAATCTTTTTAATTTCGTTGGAATTTTATATTATGTCAGCAAAATTTTTGCCAAAATTTATAAATTGATAAAATTTTAAAAATTTATGTATTTAAATAAAAAAATAGAAATTACTGATATAAACTCCAAATTTCAATTATTTTTGTTAATTATTCAAAGTTTAAATGAAAAAGTACTCTATGAGGTAGATCATGCACGTGCACGAGCTGATTTGTGAGGTCCAATCACAACGTTTTCGTTGACCAAAGGGCCGTGTTTTGGTCCCATTTTTCATGTAATCGGAATTTGGATTTGCCATTTTTAAAATTCAAAAAAATTGACTCGATTAGAATTCATGTGAGAAACTCGAATTAAATTTGAAATCAAATATGATTTGAATGAATCAGCCCGATTAAATGAAGATCAATCAAATATGATTTTATCTAAAGCTATTTTTTCCTCTCTTATTAACAAGTCCCATATTTCTGGTTTGCAACAAAAATATCAAATCGGATTTTAAGCTTGCGTGTGTTAAAATTGCTTTTGGAAGACAAAAAATTTTGCACACTCTGATTTGTGGAAAAGAAATTGAATACTTAGCCTTAACATTAATGTTAGGAATTAATTGCACATTTTTCCATAAATATTTTTACAAGTTTCATAAAATCAATTATTGTAAAAATCGGTATGACCTGTCTAGTTCAACTAGTTTAATGTGAAACCAACCCCAAATCGGTTGGGTCGGAGCATATAATCCAGTAGAGAAATAGACTAGAGGAAAATTGGTGATCTAACCGGGTTAACTGGAACTGGTTGCGTAGAGAGTTATAGACAGGTGACGAGAATGGTTGCCTACAGCTGGAGGAAAATTATCACATGATGCGACAAAAAGACACGTGAAGTTTTGCTCTTATAGATTTTAGTTTATTTTATTTTTGGTTTCGTATTTTTATCTATGTAGGGCTAGTAGAAGATATTCACGTCAATGAGTAAGGTTACAATAGATTTTGTGAACTAATGCATTGGTTAATAATTTTGTTGACTTTCAGGATGAATATGATATGATCTTCTTGTGTTTGGTAGAAAAGGGTATAATTCTTCTCTCTGTAAAAAAAAAGCATGAAGCATGTTTACATCAAGTTTGGTATTGCGTTTGGAAAAAACATTTTTTAGAAAAAATTTTATATTTTTAATTTTTTGAAGTTTTAAAAACTGTTTTTGGTAGAAGCAGATAAATAGATATTTTTTTCAAAATCAGGTTTGAAAAAATAGTTTATAAAAAATTAGTCAATTAAATAAAAAAAATTCAAAACCTGCTTTTAGAACTTTCAACAACTATTCCAAACACCACTTTATTAATTATATATATTGATGGCGACTGTTGAACAGGCTTGCCGGGAACCATAAGGCTCCTAAGTTGGAACCTCCAGGTAATAGACAATTCTTGGACGACTAGAGCGTTAAAATTTTATGTTCCGGATTATTGCCCCTTTTAATTTTCTTGATGGAGATTAGAAGTAGAAGTATTGAGCTGAGTAGTTTTCGCTCGAGTTTTAGGGAATTTAATTTCTTTGTAGCATATTCAAGAGGTCGCAGTGGTGGTTAATTGCTAATATGGAAGAAGATTATTGATGTTTTCATTGTATCCTTTTTTTTTTTTTTAACCATATAGAGTTCGTTTTGAATAACAAATCAGGTGTTTCTAGCTGGAGGGGGATGTGTATATATGGTTGGTTGGAATTAAGTAATAAAAGAAAGACATGAGACCTTATTATAAACTAAACATCAGCTCTTCTTTGTCCTGGTATTGCTTTGGAGATGTCAATGAGATTATGAGGCCCTCCTAAATGACAATCTGAGCTGGATACTTTTAGAGGGATTGTTTACACCAATGCAGTTTTGTTGATTGGAGTTTAATTTCTGAATTACATCGACGGTATTGCTTTGGAGATGTCAATGAGATTATGTTTGATAGTGAATGAGGCCCTCCTATATGACAATCTGAGTTGGATACTTTTAGAGGGATTGTTTACACCAATGCAGTTTTGTTGTTTGAGGTTTAATTTCTGAATTACATCGACGGTATCTCAACTATATAAATTGTAACAATTTAGTATTTCAAATATTATTTTAGTTATAAAATAACAGGTTAAGCTAATTTTATATTACATGTAATATAAAATTAGCTCAACTTTTATTTTATAACTAAAATAATATTTGAAATACTGATTTGTTACAATTTATATAGTTGGGTATAGCCGGTGAAATTTACCTGGGTTTAAAAGGACTGTTTTCACATGAATTAATGAGAAAAAAAAAGGAAAAGATAGAGTAAGAGAGTATCTAGATCAGTTTCTTGCTAATAAATTGCCGTTGGATCATTTTCCTCAATCTCAAGTTAAATATTTAGCAAAAATTACATCTGATCCTTGTCCCATTATATTGATGTGTGATAAGGATTTTCTACGAAGAAAAAGGTGTCGTAAGCCATGGAGATTTGAGGCTATGTGGGTACGAGATGCTTCCTGCAAAGTGTTATCCGGAGAGCTTGGAGGTCAGGAGTGGGCATGTGCCAATATTTGGGTGGTGATAAACTTTGTAAGCGCACAAATGCTTAGAAGGTCCGGGACAAAAGGCATTTTGGAAATATTAAGAAATAAATAAAAGCAAAATCTGACAAGATTTTATACGTTCAAAGTAAAGCAAGTAATGATAATGATTTCATAGAGATGAGGATTGTTCAAAAGAAGTTGATGAACTTCTTAATAAGGAGGAAATTATATGGATAAAATGATCAAGGGTAATATGGTTAAGTGAGCAGGATAGAAATACAAATTTTTTTCATCATTCCTTA
The DNA here is from genome assembly GCA_949630135.1 of Balakata baccata. Lineage (NCBI taxonomy): Eukaryota > Viridiplantae > Streptophyta > Magnoliopsida > Malpighiales > Euphorbiaceae > Balakata > Balakata baccata. Next base: position 157,981 of record CATIWF010057598.1, on the reverse strand, counting down.
GATAGAAAAATAAGAAATCATATTGAAAATATTAGAGATGAAGATGAAATTGGGCTATCGGTGATGATGAAACAACTAAAGTTGTTCATGCCTATTTTTAGGATCTATATCTTTTAGAGTTCATGTCTCTAACACTGATGTCGTGACTGAGGCTATTGATTCAGCTATAGATAACTCCTTTTCCGAAATTGAGGAGGCACTATTCATAGAGGACGTAATCAGGGCTTTAAAACAAATGCATCCGAGTAAAGCTCCTGGTCATGACTGTATGCTTGTACTTTTTAACAACTCTTTTTGGGCATTATTGGTTATGATTTCATTTTAGTAGTTCTTATGCCTTTGAACTCGAGAGTGTTGTTGATATTAATCACATATTCATCATCCTTATTCCTAAAACTAAAAATCCTGAATATATGAAAGATTTGCTTCCTATCACATTCTGCAATGTCCTTTATAAAATTATATATAAGGTGCTAGCTAATAGATTAAAGTTAGTCTTCCCTAGAGTCATTCATGAGTTTCAATCTACTTTCGTTCCTAAGCAGTTGATTACTGATAATGCTATCATTGCTTTTGAGCTTTTTCATTCAATAAAACATATAATGTCCGAGAAAAATGGTATTATGGCATTCAAATTAGACATGAGTATTATGTATGATAGGGTTGAGTAGAGTTATTTGAAAGCTATTATGGTTAAGATGAAATTTCCCTCACTTTATAAATCAAGTTATGCAATGTGTTTTCTCTATTTCTTTTAGTTTTCTTATCAATGGCTTTCCTAGAGAATTCTTATCTTTAAAGAAAATGACAAATCCAATATTGTCACATGTAAAACTCCAATAGATTTATGAATTTTTATACCGGAAACTGTCAGCAACTTTTAATATTTATGTAAGAAGACATTATAAAATGTTTGACCCTTATTTGTAACGGCTAATTGAAAGGTAAACATTATAAATATAAAAGCTTAATTTTAAGTGTGTCAAAATTCTTGAATTTTATTTCTCCTCTCTTTTGTAAAAAATGTGCAAGTGTTAAACTTAAACATTTGGGAATAGGTTGTAAAAGTGAGCCTAGTAAGAAAAACTTTTGTTTTGGTGTTGTGTGAATCTGTTCAAAATACAAGGAATTAGTTATTATATGAGCCATTAAAATACAAAGGATTTGGGATCGGTGTGAGCCTTAGGAAAATACTTAGTTGTGAGTGAGTTAGGAAAACTCTCTTGTATCTAAAGTTGAGATAGTAGAACTCCTAATTACAGTTGGAGATAGGACTAATGTTTATTAATACTCGAACCTCTATAAATCCTTATGTTTATCTTCTCTTGCTCATTTACTTTCTATCTTTTATTTGCATATTGCTCAAACACTTAAAGAAACCCATTAAGTCGAAACTTTCTATTTGCCACCAATTCAAGCCCCCTTTTTTGGTGCACCATCTTTCCAATAATTGGTATAAGAGCTTTGGTCTTTCTATTGAGGAGGCCAACGAAGATTTAAGCACAATGTCCACTGATGTGCTCCTTGGCAAACTTCTTATACATGAGATGGCTTTGGCAAAAGACAAAGAGATGAAGCTTCAAAATGAGAAGAAGACTATTGTTTTCAAAGCTTCAACTTCAAAGTATTATGAAGATGAAAGTGCTAGCCAAGAAGAAAAGAGTGAAAAAGATAGTGATGAGGAGATTGCCAACTTTATAAGACAATTAAAGTTCAAAGAGAAGGAAAGATATGGCAAGAGCCCTCAAGTGAAGGAGAAATTAATGGTTCTTGCTTTATGACCATACAAGAGGACTCTAATGAGGTATGTTCGACATCTCAATCTCACAACAATTTGCTTGACATGATGATAATGATTTGATTAAGGTATGTTCCATGTTGATATAGTTTTTATTTTTTTCAAGCAACCATGCACTAATGGTTCAATACCTAGTGAGAATAAGAAAGAAAAATAAAACTTGTTGCAAGATCCTAAAGATACAAATTTAGTGACATACTCATTTTATGGAAAAGTTACAAAGGGTGGTATATATAGGGTAAAGTTACATATCATTGGGGGTAATAGAAATATAAAGAAGTATCTAAAGTGTCTAGATCATGTTAGACAAGAATTACAACAATATATGATGGAAAAAAAAAAGCAAGAAAAAGGCTACAACAAGCTACCAGATTTTTATTATGCAGAAAACATGATTGATGTTGAAGATGATGAGGAAGAAGGCATAATCAATTCAAATGGAGAGAGAATAACAAGTAAAGGAAGAGCAAGTACAGGAAATAGTAAATGGATGCTTAACAAAAAAAGGTCCCTTAGATACTTTTATGTCAAAGAAGCCTGAAGTAGTAGTGGAACTTATGAAATAGGAAAAGTTAAGCTAGACCAACATTAATGATTCATTAGATAAGAAAAAAATGAGCTAGTGCATGCCAGTACATTAGTAGATTCTTTTATTAAACAAAAATTCCTTTTAATGCAACTCATTTGAATTCCATTAAATGGATGATTGAAGCTATCATACAATATGGATCAAACTTATAGCTTCCTAGTTATCATGAACTAAGAGTTCCCCTTTTGAAGAAAAAAATTACCCACACAATTTAGTTGTTGAAGAATCATGAGAATATTTGGAGGAAACATTGTTGTTGTATAATGTCCAATGGGTGGACTAGCAAAACCAATAAGACTAGCAAAACCAATAAGAGCTTGATAAATTTCTTGGTCAATTGTCTAGTTTGAACTAAGTTTGTAAAGTCTATTGATGCCTCAGCTTTGATAAAATCAGGTGAGAAAGTATTTGAAATGCTTGATGAATTTGTAGAGCCAAACTGGGGAAGCTAATATAATGCAAGTTATAAAAACAATAGTTCTAATTTTAAGTTGGGCGGCAAGTTGTTAGAAGCAAAAAAACCTTAGGTGAATTTCATTGACGGTACCCTAATTATATAAATTGTACCAATTCAGTATTTCAAAGATTATTTTAGTTATAAAATAAAAGTTGAGGTAATTTTATGTTACAAAATACTGAATTATTACAATTTACACAGTTGAGGTACCATCAGTGAAATTCACCCATCTTACTTATATTGGACACCTTGGGCATCACATTGCATTGATCTTATCTTAAAAGATATTGGGAACATATCAATGATTTCAAAAACTATAGAGAGGAATGTTAGCACGATAGGTTATATATTGGTTCGACTCGGAAAAACCAGATTTTGTACTTCTTATCTCACAATGCAATGCATTCATAAGTAAAAGAAATCTTTGAGAGCATTAGCTAAATAATCAGTTACTAGATTAAGTGTCTGCTAACAACTAAATTATCAGCTAATTTTATTAAATAGAATATAACTATTATATATAAGTCTAAATGTGTCAATTAGCTCCTAAATTATGCATTATGGAGCGAGTTATGCTTTCAACTTTGACTCTGCACAAATTAGCTCCTAAACTATATCTAATTGAGCGAATTACCTCTTTCAACTTTAACCTAGTTGTCATTGTATTTGAAATAGGTTCTGATTGTCAAGCACTTGAACTTGCTCTTAACCTAGTTGTCATTGCTTGACTTGTGTTTCTAATAATTTCTCCAATTCCAGTTGTATCTACTACCACTCCCCATGTCAAGCCATTGTTGTCTCTATCACAAAATACAGTATTCTCTTCGGCATCTTTATTTACGCACGACTGAACTTCAGTTTTTCCAATTAATCATTCATTACTTTTATCAATGTCCTCTAAGGAAATCACATCAATAATATCTCTTCGATCATAGCACACTTTAAGAGCTTGATTGTACTTCACATAAAACCAAATCATTTACTCTTTGTTATGCAAGTTTGCTTCTTCTTTTTGCATGAATCTAAGAATAATATTTAAATAAGAGCAGTCACTTGACTAAAAATACACTTAAAAAAATTTAAAACTCTGAAATCTTGAAAAATTCAAAATTTATACCTACTAAAAAACACTCCAACTCCTTTCACAACTTGATACACTACAAGTTAGACTAAGAATCTTTATACTAGTTGCTATAAATTTGGAGTAGAACTCCTATAAAGACTCCAACATTCAGCTGTAAATATAACAAACCAGTTTTATACTTTTCATAAAAGCTAATTCGCTTGTTTTCTATGATCTAATAGCCAATGAAATGCCAAAAATGTCTTTAGCCTTTTTGCATATAGATAACTCACTCATAATTTTGCCTTGGACATTTTGATTTCGAACTAATTTTCCTATGCAAGCATAAAGTACAACTGTGATCTCTTCATCATACTTTGTAGCCGGAATATCATAAACAATTTTAGGATTTAGGAAATGGCCAACTGCATGTAAAGATTGGTGAAGCTGACATTCCCACCTTTCATCAATAATTTTGAAGACATCTTTGTACTTTAGCTTATTACCATCGAAAGACTTGATGATAGCTTCCTTAACATGATCCATTGCTTCATAGATGTATCCCATTGCAGGTTTCTTTTCATTGTCAACAAGTCTAAGAACTCTAAGAAGTGGTCTCATAATTTTTAGTGTAAACATTTATTCCAAAAGGAATGTATCAAAATTGTTTCTACAACACGTCCATTTGCTTCCTTTGCTCATATACTAGAGATCCATTCATGTGAAATCGATAAAAGTAGCTAAAAAATATAAAATAACATAAAAGGAATGTTTATATTAATAAAAACTATTATATAAAATATACTTTAATACATAATATAAATAAATTATATAATATGTATATTATATATTATAAAAATCATATTAAATATTCTATCCCAATATAATAAACATGTCTACCTTTTATTATCTAATATTCTATTATTATATATATATATATTAAATAATTTAGTAATTATATTATTATTATTATTATTATTATTATTTGATAAAAAAATAAGGATATAAAGGAAAAGAAAAATCATAATTTACTAGTTTTTTTTTAATGTTGGTTCTACTTGATTTTGTTGGAGATTATAATATAATTGTTTTTTTCAAATAAGTTACTTTTCCTAATACAAATCATTAGTTAAACTATATTATTTTTATGGTCTAACTAAATTATAATTCCAAACAATGCCTAACTATTTTCATGTATATTATTTTTTCAACTTTTAGATGAAAAAATCTAATCCTCTTAATTAGTTCTATATTATAATGAGCATTTAATGTTATTTAATATATATATATATATATATATATATATATAATGGAAGAGAAAAATTACTTGATAATAATTTGTGTAGCTTGTAGTTTTGAAACTCACCGACTAAAACAAGGTGATGCTGTCTATGAGCTATACTTGGAGTTGCTGATTTGATCAACCCTTTTCTAGGAGGTATACAACAATTCTTTCATTCTTTGTATGTTTCTAATAATAATAACTTTTTTTTGTATTTTTTAATAATTTTTTTATTTGGTATTCAAAAATAGTTCAACTAATTTAGAGCTTATTAGATAACACTCTAAAAGGTAGTCAAATGTTCCTTTAAAAGTTTTAAAATAACTATATATCTAAAGTTCGAGTTCGAGATATCTTAATAAGTTAAAATCTGAATAAGTTAAAATAATTCCGTACAATTCACCTACTCCTTTTAGGATCTATTTGGTTGAAAGGTGCGAATAAGAATGACAATGAAAATGAGAATGAAGAAAAATGAATGATTGATTGTAACATATTATTTGATTTATTTTTATTTATTAATGAATAAGAATTTGAATAAAATTCAACTTGCATATATATGGTTAAATTACCATATTATATAATATATTTATTTTAAAATGTAATATGTAGATCAACAATAAAATAATATTTTTTTTCTAAAATTAAATATGAAGAGATTCTCAAATAATTTGAATTTAAATTTTATATAAATTATATTTATTTAAGATAATTACATTTTTAATTTTATTATTATTGAAAAAATAGATTAATATTATTAAAATTATATAATTTTCTTAATATTTTCTAATATTAATTAAGAGTACATGGAAAAATTAAAAAATGATTATAATTTATATTTAATTAGACTTGATTCTCATAAGAATGAATATTTCAATTTCTAGATAGAAAGGAAAATAAGTGATTTCCATTAATAGAGGAATATCATTTCCATTACCGTCTATTTTTTTTCTAGCCAAACACTAACAGATATTAGAATGAGTGATTCTCATTCTCACTCTTTTTTCCATTAACCAAATTCCTCATAGATTTTTCCTAATAAATTTTAATGGGAATGTAATACGTCCATTTTATTGTGTATGCTCAAATTAATTTTCTACTCAATAACAACCAATATCAGTCAAACCATGTTTAGTTGTCATCCAGTTTCGGCCTCAAATGTCATACCCTAATTACTATAACATTGACATGATGTACTATTAATTATTTTTAGGACTGATAATACCAATGAACCAATTTTATGTCCAGGTTCACACAATCTGTTCCGTCAAATACAATCGCTCATAATTGTATCTTTTTGCCACGTAAAATTTTTTTTGCTCCACTTAAATATCTATATTTGATTTTTGGTTCGTTCTTTCAATTATTAATTTTGTAAAATATTGTATTTGACCCTTTTGATCAAGTACAAATACACTATTAGTCTATGGGCTTTACACAATTTTTATTATTTACGCTCTTGTCAGATCAGCAATAGGATGCTAAATGCAATATTTTACAAAATTAACAGGTGACGTGATAGACTAAAAATCGAATACAAGGATTAAGTGGACAAAAAATTTTAGAGAATAAAAGGGCAAAATGGAATAATTATAGGGACCATATATGCTCTATTCTTTTTTTTTTTTTTTTGTCTTAAATGGCAAAAAATGTAAAAATTTAGAAAAGAAATTGAGATAATATATTTTTTGTAAATATTTATTTATATATAGACTTCCCAATTGATTGGATTGGATATATTTCCAATTTTTATATTTTGGACTCCGGTCCATGTAGCATTATAAACTAAGGTTTATTGTACGTGTGAGAGGTTGTAACAATTTTGTAAATAAATTATACTTACACAACTATTAAAAAAGCAGTAGCATTTTTGTAAATATTTTATCTGTCGTCAAGTAAAAGTTCATTAGTTTATTAAGAAATATTTATTTGTTATAAACTAACTGAAAATTTATTACGAATAAAGTAAATATTTATTTGTTTATTCTGAAAGTTTCATTTGTTATAAAACTGAATGTTCATTACAAATAAGATAATTATTCATGAGTCTACTAATAAAAATTTATTTGTTATAAAATTGAAGATTCATTACGAACAAAAGTAAATGTTCATTAGTTTATTGAAAAAAGTTCATTACAAATAAATTGAAAGTTCATTATGAATAAATTAAAGGTTCATTAGTTTATTGAGAAAGATTTATTAGTTATAAAACTGAAGGTCCATTACGAATAAAGTAAAAGTTCATTAGTTTATTAGTTTATTAATAAAGATTCATTTTTTATCCATCAAATTAAATATACAAAGAAATGAAAATGAACATTTACTGATAAACTAATAAACCTTTAGTTTATTCATAATGAACCTTCAATTTATTCGTAAATCGCAATGAACCTTTCTTAATAAACTAATGTCACACCTGAAGATATTCTTAAGCCTATAACACCAGCAGACACATGTTCAAAATTCAGTCCTTCAACGATTGGAAAAGAGGCAAGCTTTTCTGATGTCCTTTCCAGAAAGCATTTCCAATCATGTTCAATTCCAATTACGTGAGAAGAATGTTGATCTAAATTCTCTCAGTATTGGAGAAATTTACCAAAGAATTAATGAACCTTTCTTAATAAATTAATGAAACTTTACTAATAAACTAATGAACTTTAGTTTATTCATAATGAACATTTTTCAATAAACTAATGAACCTTTATTTTATTTGTAATGAATATAACTTAATAAACTAATGAACCTTTACTTATTACAGATTATAAATATTTACAATATTGACACTATCTCTCACACCTTTCAATTGGACCTTGGTCCATAATGCATCTAGAACAAAATCCAAGATATAATTTGCGATATATTTCGATTTGGGCCATTTCGGTTACGGGTTATCATCTTAGCTAGTCTTTTTGATCAATTTTGTGTAAGTTCTTTTTTTTTGGAAAATTACTATTTACCCACTTTGGTTTGATATAATACACCAGTACCCTCTAAAGTTTGAAAATATACAATTTGCCCCCTCTATTTTTTTGAACTATATAGTCATTCTGTTAAATTTTAAAACATTTACTCTTAGTAAGAAGAAATATTCTCTTTTCTTCAGGGGGATACTAGTACAATATGTGAAATTTTTTGAGGGGGTACTAGTACTATAAATCAAACTTACAAGGGAATATTAGTATAATATATCAAACTTTTATGGGGGTAAATAGTATAATTTTCAAACCTTAGGGGTTACTAGTGTATTATGTCAAACTATAATGGGCAAATCCTATATTTTTCAAACATCAAGTGTATTAGTATATTATGTCAAACCATAGAGAGTAAATAATAATCTTTTCTTTTTTTTCCTGATTTTCAATTGATTTATTTAAATTATTGGATTAAATTGGAGTCAATTAATTAAATACAAGTTCAATTGATTGACAGAACTTAAATTAATTAATATTCAATTGATTACTAGAACTTATTACAATTTATTAAATTACTTAAGTTGAAGTTCAAATATTAAATTGATTTGATTAATTGAACTTAATTGGATTAATTTGAGATTCAATCAATTGACTAATTGAACTTAAATTGATTAAATTAAGGTTCAAGCTTCATACTTAAATTGGATTGATATTGAAATAACAGATAAAATTGATTGAAATTAATATATTTCAAATTTTTAATTATTAATTTAAATTAAGAATTAAGTTAATGCTCAATAAGTTATATTAAATAAAAAAATTTAAAACTATTAAAATTTTGGATTAATTACTATTTAACTTAGCAATATATATATATAATTGGATTGTTCCACAATTTATCCTGATCCAACGTTAAAAATTTCAGGACGAGTTAAACTTAAATTTATTAAATTAACCTTTATTTTATAATAAAAAAAAAGAAAGGACGTTGATTGTAATTTGGTGTTTTCTTTTTGCATCCTTAAATTGATTAAATTAACCTTCATTTCAAAATAATAATAAAAAAATTATGTTGGTTAACTTAACTAACCTAACTGGGTATAATGGGTATGAGTACCATGAACATGAGCACCTAGACCAGGACTAGTAAATCTGATCTTCACTCATACATCTCATCGATGCATATTGCTTATCCCCTTCTTGATGTATCATTTACCCTAACGTAGTCCTCAAGTAGAAAAATGAGCATTTAACACTATATTCATTTTGTTTCTGTTATATTTTTATATGCTGCAATCCATATGCATAACATATAATCACAATCTCATGTATATTAAAGTTCAAAAACATATTTTCTTGTTGTATAATATCATATAAAATATTTTGGTATATTACAAGTACATTTGCAAATCATATAACAACTTTCAACTTTACTGTGAATAGTGTCTTTATCACCGTGACTCCTTGGCCTGGTCGTGATGGCTGGGCGTGAATGATTTTGCCTCTTTATTCATAGTCATGACAAAATTTTAACTTGATTATGAAATGAGCTATTTCCATTTTTAGATATCAAATTTAGTATATATTCATGCATATAATACACGATAGCCTCTATGGTAGTCCAATTGCCACCCCAGCTATCAACAGTTATGATAAAATATGCTTTTATTACACATGCAATTTTTCCATTTCACATATCTATTAATATGTACTAATCATGTAAGATCGCATGTTTTATATTAAATATTAAAGTTCACAATTCCACAAACAAGGCATTAAGGCTACCCAAAGTGTAGCCACTCCTATCATCAACATGCAAAATCATCTTTCTATACATGTCATGCCAATTACATTCAATTAATATCATACGTACAAGTTCTGCTACTCAACAATTTACAAATCTCCCCCATACTCCTTAAGTGCTTTCTTAGAGCTTATGCAATGCCAATTATCAATTCTTAAAATAGACATTAAGTCTAGCTTACAAACAATTGAGTTAGTAACCCCACAATATATATGCATAAATACCTTTATTAAATTTATTAATCATATTTAAGAACTCAAGTTCCATATTCCCTTTATATCATTCTTCATATTTTGTCATTAATAACTTTTATGCCTAAAATGCTAGGTCATATTTTTATCATTTATTTAATTACTATATCTGATACAAGTTCAAGAGCCATTTTCTGGGCATTTACCATGTAACCATATCCTCATCAATCATATTTAACTTATTCATATTTCCTTAATCTTATTCAATATCCTTCATTAATCATTGAACTTAAATTTCATACCATTAAGCTTTTAAATAGCCTAATTCATATCCAATTAAACATAATTTTGATCTATTATACCCATATACTATCATTATTTTATCTATCGGTGGTATCTCCAACACCTGCCTACTTATTATAGGACTCAAATGTTTTTAGCATATTAAAACCATGCTATTTAACCAAACTTGACTTAGCTACCCTTCCTACTAATATCATTTATAGCTTTTTATTGCAATTAATCAAATACATATTTCCATCTCCATTTTAGTTACTAATTAACATATCATCTATTTTATTTTTATGTGATTCAACAAATCAAGATGCATATGTGTACTTATCTCCTATGGAGCCAACTCAAAATCCAAGCTTTAAGCTTGCTTAATCCTCTTGGTAGATGATATTTAACCAAACTTGACTTAGCTACCCTTTCTACTTATATCATTTATAGCTCTTTATCACAATTAATCAAATACATATTTCCATCTCCATTTTAGTTACTAATTAACATATCATCTATTTTATTTTTATGTCATTCAACAAATCAAGATGCATATGTGTACTTATCTCCTATGGAGCTAACTCAAAATCCAAGCTTTGAGCTTGCTTAGTCCTCTTTGTAGATGATTCCACCTTCCAAAGACATCACCTAAAAATAACCACAACTGTTTCTCATTAACTCCAACTATATGTCAACATCTATAACTACATATTGCCATATACACTAAACTCTAACTCAAAAACCATTAAGTTTGGCTCTTTCTTACTTAAATCCATCAATTAATATATAATTTAACTCAATCTAGCCTTAAAGAGTGTTTTCCTCATAGAATACTCAAGATTCCACATAAAAATTACCCATCCACAAATGGGTTTCTACCCATTTCGGGTGGATCACACCAATTAACCACAAATGTGTTAAAAGAAGAGGGAAAACATTAAATCTTACCCAAAGAAGGAAGAAAATAAGGTTGATTTGGTGGAAAAAGCCGAGTTCCCTCAAGCTCCACACTTTCTCTCTCCAACTTCATCTTCTTCCTTGATAAATCTCCCAAATCCATACTTGATTCTTGCTCTTGAATGATTGATCTTGTGTTTTGGGGAGTTCAGAATTCATCAAAATCGTGTAGGGGATGGGTTTTCTAAGTATTTGGGGCTTTATTAGGGTTTTGGAGTTTTGTGGATCGAGTTTAAATGAAATAAATGGAGCTTAGACTATTTATAGCAGTCCCCTTCACGACCATATTCACGATCATGACACTTTTTGCCTTGGTCATGAACTATTCAGCACCAAAAAGCCTAAAACATGACATTTACGGCCATGAACAAATTCTTCACAGTCATAAACAAGACTCTTTCATGGCTATGAACAAATCTTTCATGGTCATGAACAAGGCCCTTTCATGATTATGATAGCTTTCAGCATGGTTGTGACGCTAGTTGTGAAAGGGCATAACTTATTCCTATGATCGAATTTTGCCGAAATTCCACTTCTAAATACTTCCTAAACATATATAGAAATTATGCATAGGCATTTAGACTCAAGTTCAAATCATCACTTTTTAGGTTTATAACCAAGCTCACAACACTAACTATGTAGACAATTCACATTTTAAAGCACATATATCATTTATTCATTTATTACAACTAAGCCCTATGCAATTGCAAGCGTCTCTCCTCCCCAACCTCATACAATTCCATGTTAAGGGCCTTAGTAGCCCAATAAGCTTTATGCTCTAACTCTATCAATAAGTGGCATGCCTTCCTATAGATTAATCTAAATGGACTATTGCCAATGGAAGTTTTGTACGTTGTCTGATAATGCCTATAGGGCATCATTGAACTTTAAGGCCCAATCCTTCCACAAGGGGTGGATCGTTTTCTCCAAGATGATTTGGTTTGTCTATTGCTCACCTTGAGTTAGCCTGAAGTTTAGGGATGGTAAGGCGTTGCCACCTGATGTGTGACACCATACTTCTTCAATAGGCCATCTAATACCTTATTGCAAAAATCTCTTCCACCATCGCTAATGATTGCCCTTGGAGTTCCAAACCTGCTAAAAATATTATCCTTCACAAACTTCACAACTACATTAGCATCATTAGTTTTGATAGGAATAGCCTCTACCCATTTGGATACATATCAATAGCAACAAGTGTATATTCAAAGTCATTAGAAGGGGGAAAAGGTCCTATGAAGTCAATGCTCGAAACATTAAATAATTCAACAACTATATTGTAATTTTAAGGCATTTCATTCCTCTTTCGTATATTCCCACTTCTCTGACAATTGTCACATCTGAAGCAAAAATCATAGGCATCCTTAAACAAAGTAGGCTAGAAAAAACCTGATTGGAGCCTTATGAGCTATTTTCTTGCCACCAAAATTACCTATAGTGAAGTTGATGACAAAACATAAGGATGCTTTACTTCTCATCCTTTAGAACACATCTTTAGATGATCTGATTAGCACAAATCTTAAAAAGATATGGATCGTCCAAAAAATAATTCCTGCATAAAGATAAAAATCTCTTCTTATCCTAAAAAGGTGTGTTAGGCCTGAAGACATCACAAGGTAAATAATTCACAATATCAGCATACTATGACTTATGATTGATAGTAGCAAGTGCTCATCAAGAAAAGTTCTGACAATTGCCTTTTTAGAAGCTATATCATCAAAATCAGAAATCAACCTAGAGAGATGGTTAACAATCAAAATTTCACTTCCTTTTTTTTTTTATCTTTAATCTCTAAGTCAAATTCTTGTAATAAAAGCACCCACCTAATTAATCTAGGTTTTGTATTACATTTGGTCAGAATGCACCTCAATGCTATATGGTTAAAGTGCATAATAACTTTAGACCCTAACAAATAGGACCTAAATTTATCCAAGGAAAACAAAACAGCTAGAAGCTCCTTTTTAGTGGTAGAATAATTCATTTAAGCATCATTTAAGGTCCTATTAGCATAATATATAACATGTAAAGCTTTATCAACTTTTTGCCCGAGCATGGCTGTAATTGCATAATCGCTAGCATCGCACATAATTTCAAAAGGTAAAGACCAATCTGGTGCCATAATCATAAGAGCAGTAGTTAATTTTTCTTTCAAGGTATTGAAAGCATAAGGGCACTCATTATCAAAAACAAATTCAGTATGTTAGAAGTTGGTGGGGGTAACTTAGCAATCAAATCAATCTTAGCCTTGTCTATCTTAAATTCCCTTACTTGAGACTACATGTCCTAGTATTATTCCTTGCTTAACCATAAAATGGTTTTTTTCCCAACTAAGAGTAAGATTACTCTCAATGCTTCTCAAGTACACATTCAAACATGTATCAAAGGAGGTACCGAAAATAGAAACGTCACCCTTAAATACCTCAATGCATTATTCTAGTATATTAGAAAAGATAGAGAACATGCACTTTTGAAATGTTGTAGGGACATCGTACAACTGGATGGCATCCTTTTGAAGGCAAATATGCCAAATGGACAACTGAAAGTTGTTTTTTTTTTTTTTTATCTTCCGGAGCAATTAGAACTTGGTAATAACCTGAAAGTCTATCAAGGAAACAATAGTAAGTACATCCTTATAAGTTTTCCAGAATTTGATCAATAAATAGAGGGGGTGGGGAATGATCCTTTTAGTAGCTAAATTTAGTTTCCTATAATTAATGCACATCCTCCACCCTATAGTGGTCCTAGTAGGTACTAATTCCCCTTTTTCACTCTTTACTACTGTAATTCCTGATTTTTTAGAGACAATAAGCACTAGACTCACACATTTACTATCAGAAATAAGATAAATTATCTCCTCATCTAAAAGCTTTTGAACCTTTTTTTTTTACTACTTGTATATTAGGATTTAGCCTTCTTTGGGTATCTCTAACAATCTTGACGTTCTCCTTTAGGATGATTTTAAGCATGAACATAGTAGGATTAATGCCTTTAATGTTTGAAATTCCCCACCCAATGGCTTTCCTAAGTGTACTCAACTTCCTTACAACTAATTGCACTTCATTAGGGGAAAGTTTTGATGCTATTATGATCGGTTGCATATTTCCCTCTCTTAGAAAAGCATATTTAAGTGTAGAAGGGAGCTCATTCAACTCTAATTGAGGAGGTTCAAGTTCACTCTCCCTTTCCTTAAGTATGAGATGGGTCTTATCCTCTTATCTAGTTTCCTCAACCAACACACTAACACTTAGAGCTACTCCTAAATTTTCTTCCTCTTCTTGACAATAAAAATCACAAAAAAGTGAGTTCAAGTAGTCAATATAAGAACATTCATCTAAAAGAGTAGTAGATGGATGAGACATAGAATCAAAAACTTTAAGTTCCACTGTCTCCCCTAAGCTAGTCATAATGAGCTTAACATTATCAACACCAATTATAGTTTTAGTAGTTGTCATGAATGGTCTACTAAGAAGAATTGTTTGCTCCTTATCTCTAAAGGGGGAGTTCTCCATGTCTAGAATAACAAAATCAGCTGGGATAATTAACTTATCAAATTGGACCCAATACATCATCTACGATAACTCAGGGATATTTGACTAACCTATCAGCCAATTAAAGGCACATAAAAGTTGGTTTCAGTTCTCTTAAGCCTATTGTGCATATATTGAATATGTTATGAGATTTATGCTTGCACCCAAATGAGGCATGACTTTTGCCTTCTTGTTCCTCATGGTAATGTCCATTGTGAAGCTCCCAGGATCTCTCATCTTTTGAGGTAACTATTGTTGAAGGACTGCACTTACTATCCCAGAAATGATCACCTTTTCATTACTCCCATACCTCCTTTTTGTAGAAGCTAATTCTTTGAAGAACTTGGCATAAGAAGGCATGTTCTTATGACATCCAACAAAGGAAAGTTAATTTCAACTTTTGAAAACACTATTTTTTTTTATAAAAAAAACTCTTAATCTTTTTTTGTTCTTCCTCAGTCAACCTGGAAAAGGAATTGTAGGCTTGTATGGCTCATTTGCTTTATGAAATTCAAGTTTCGAAAAAGAATGCTCCTCTTCCTTTTGCCTAGCTTCATGTTTCCCATCATTTGAACATTCTACTTTTTCCTCCTCATCCATCTTGTCAACCGAAATAGAAGAACTAACATCATTATTAGCTACCTCAACCTTATTATCATATATCTTACCACTTTAGAGCTCTGTGATGGCTTTTCCTTTCTATTCTTTGAAATAGCCTCAACAACTTGCCCAACCCGAATTTCCAACCTTTTCAATGAAGCCTCAATAGAGTCCACCCTTTTGTCTGTTCTTTTCGTCTTTTCATGAGTGGCGACTATAAAACTCTATAAGGTCTCCTCTAAGGAAGGCTTCCTAGGTGCATTTAAAGGTCTAGGTTTAGCCTTGAGTGGGATATATAGGCCAGTTGCTAAGATTCGAATATTGAGTACTCGAGTTCCTATACTACTGAGGTTGGCACTGGTCATTATTTTTCCATGAGAGGTTAGGGTGATTGCTCTAGCCTAGATTGTACATGTTAGAGTACAAATTGTTCTACTGTCTAGGCTAGAAGGAATTTGTAACAGTCACCTGCTTTAGTTCATTTCCTACACAAACATCAAAAGTAGGACAAACGTTAGCCCCCATAACTATAAATATGACATATGACACATATCTCATATGTAAGCGCATTTCTATTATTGACCAACATTATAACTTGTTTAGTTAGCTCCACTAAAAAGTCAGCTAATTTCCACTTGAAACCTCATTTACTACTGCCTTTCTCTCCATCACACTCTTTTGTTATAAGTTTGCACCAAATATCTCATAGATGTTGTATAACTCTTCGGTTATTCTTTCACCCATTGCTCTACCATTTGTATTAATTACCATACATTGGTATTATTGGTTCTATCCATCATAAAAGGCCTGAGTCACTACTAGAAGAGGAAATCTATAGTAAGGACATTTCAATAGGTAACACCTTAAATTTGTCCCAAGCCTTGTGAAAGGTCTCTAAATTCTTCTAGTGGAAATTCTGAATCTCTGCCCTCAACTCCCTTGTCTTTTAGTGAGAGTAGAACTTACTCATGAACTTGTATTAATCCTTATCCTAGCATTAAATAGAATTGGGCAGTAAGGTCATCAGCCATGCCTTTACTTCGTCCTTTAATGTATAAGGAAAACATCGCATTCGCAGCTGATCCTCTTCAAAAGCTTTCAAAGGGAATGTGCTGACAATGGAATAGAATTCCCTAATGAATGTTAGAGGATCTTTATTATGTAGTCCATAGAAAGATGGCAACATGTTTAGGTGTATGCTCTTCAGCTCACAATTCCTTGCTGCCTCTCCTAAGACTATGCAAGAGGTGGTGCTGCCAATAATAGGCCTAGCATAATCCTTCATAGCAAGTTGCCTTTGTTTAGCAGCTACTGCTGGTCTTGGTTCGAACGCTTTTGATGGATTTTGATTCTCAAGTGGATCAGCCATTATTTTATCTATTTGAAAAACCTCTTCTTCAAACTCCAACTCAGGTTGTCTTGGTAATTCTCTTTTTTCTTCAAATGATTGCTCTTCAAACCTCTTAGATCTTAATCTTAATTTGTATTATCTTTGTGTAGATGATTCACTTAACTTCGACCTTTTGCTAGTGCCTAGCATAAAATTGAAGTCAAAAACCAAAAAGAAATGAAAAGCAAAACTGAAAAAAATCACTAAACTAAAATGTATAAAATAATTTAATCTAAATGCAAATAATGTTGCAACTAAAATATTAGAAATTTAACCAACTGATCCCCGGCAACGGTGCCAAAAACTTGATGTTCAATTTTATAACTTAGAAGTATATGAACCATATGTGATACGATAAGTTACCCCTAAGGTCAATCTCACAAGAAACTATTGGCTTAAACTCTTAATCACTTCAAATTGCCAATGAAAACTGTTAGCTTAAACATTCTAATCTGTTTTAATCATTATAAGATTGAATTAAAGAAATTAAAACAATTGATTAACTAAAAGCGATTAAAACTGAGGTAATTACCAATGAGACTTATATAGGTATTCAGTTAGCTTATTTAGTTTGTGATCCCATTCCCAATTCAATTAAGCATAATGAAGTCAAATTTCGATAGCTCTCGTTTTAATTTGATAATTGCCAAAGCTAATGATATAATTAAAGCCTAATTTGATTTTTAGGTTAAGTCAAAATGGTTCGTCTATTTACAAAACCCTAGAATTTTTATTCTAAATTAAATAAGTGATGGCCAGTCAAATACTCAAATTAGAACTAATAAAGAACAATTGAAATTGGAAGAAATAAGATTTCATTCAAAAAGTAAAGAAAAGTTCATACATCCTAAATAGCTATTACATACCTAAATACTTTGGTAAAGTTAATAGCAAAAACTAAGCTAAACATGTTTGCAGTAGAATAAAAAGAATAAAAAAACTAAAAGCTACATGGAATTTGGTAGAATAGCTTCAATCAACAAATGCATAGTGCTAGAAACAAGAAAGAACGAGGCTTCCAATTTCTCTTCAGCCACCAAGTCTCAAAAGCGCAAAAAAGAACAATCTCTAGACTGTGGAATGCATAATTATAATAAACCTAAATCTAAAGAACATTAAATAAGATAACTAAGAGTCATAATCCAATTCTAACTCTTAAAAATAGAACTTTCCCCTCAAAAATAGGAAACAAATCCCAAAGAATAAGTGTTTAGCCAATTAGCATTGAGTTTGGTGTCTTGGATCAAGTCTCCTAATTGCAGAAGGACTGCTATAGCCTCGCCCATTTACGCACCTGTGCAAATCTATATGCCCATGCAAATCTACATGCCCTCTATAGTAAGTATGAAGCAGGATGGTAGCATGCCCGTGCAAATTCTTATGCCCGTGCAAATAAAGTCATATTATGATAGAGACCTTAGTGTGCTAACTCAAATCCTTATGCCTGTAATAGTTTGTTTACTTCTAGAATTGGCACACCAACGAGGATCCGTATGCCAACGCCATTGACTTACTTCAACATCATTTGCATATGCATGCTATTCCTCGATCCCGTGCCCGAGCTACATCTTCAAAGTCCTAAATTAGTTCAAAAACCTCCAACTTAACTCTAATTCACCTAAAATAAGGATAACGCTATAATTAACATCTTTCCACCATAATTGACATAAAATGAACATTAAAACATAAAATCTAACCTAAAAGTTACTTTCAAATATGAAGTGATCAATAACTACCCAAATAATCATGAGTTAGTAGCCTAACTTTTAACCTTTTTATAGACAATTACAATGCATTTACTCCTTTCACCATATTGTACCGCATTTTGTTCATAGCATAAACTTTATGTAAACTTCCACTACATTAACTACGTCACATCTAGCCTAAATAATTTAGCTCTTCTTCTAAGATCTATTATTCTATAAGATATATCCTTTATGACTCTCTTCATGATATGTCTACTTCGATCAAGGATTTTTAAGTAATGATCTTCTACAAGAAGCCATATATATACTCTTATTCTACTAGGAAAGTTGAGTTCTCTATTGATCACTCAATTACTTTCAAAGACCTCATATCATACCCAACCTCCATCATATATATGACTAATCTATGAGAGTTAATAAGGAATAAAATCGAGTGTAACATTTAATATATAAGTTAACCTTGAGTATCTCAAGTCAAAGGATACTTGCATAATTGTTATAATCAGACAAAATCATCGTTTGAAGAGATGTGCACAAAGGAGTGATAAATTGGTGGTATATCAAAAATTTAAGCTAATGGTTTTCTTAGGTAGTGAAATATATTTTGCAAAGGATAATTAAAAGAGATGAGGGTAGGAGAAAGAACATAAGAGATTTATTATGATTCAAACAACTTTCCTTATGTCCACTCCCTATTCTCAATTGGAATTTTTCCATTAACTTATAACAAGAGATACAATATGCATTTTTACAAGCTCACCTCAAACATAGGTGTTTCCATAAGATTCACACCTAAATCTATTTAGAGTTTTCAACTCAGCTAACTCTCAATCTCAACTGTTTTATCAAGGGCTCACACTCTAACCCTACTCCATTTAGTGTTTTTTTTCTCTAGGCTAACACTTAACCCTTTATAATATAAAGTTTTCCTAGACTCACTTTAAACCTTTACCCTAAGTGTTTTATTCATAAATACTAAAACCATTATAGCATTCACAAATTCAAACAATACAAAGTCAGAGAATCACGCTAGCAAAACTTGGGCATATGAGGTTTGCATTTGATACTTACATTGTTTGTTGGAGAGGGTATTTATAAAAAGCCATTACACTAAAATCTAAAATTGTTGTTAGTCTCTTGTGACTGTTTTGCCATATTTTCCTATTCCCTACCTTTCACCCTAGCCTCATTACATCCATTTAAAGACCTCTTGATATGTGTCTTGGCAATATTGTGAGCGGTGAAGATTGGTTTAGAGTATAAACCTATAGAAGTACCTGCTATGTTTGAATAAGTGTTTGCTTAAATATTTTACTTGAACATTCTAATGAAATTGAGAGATATGAGAAGACAAGTATGGGAGAATGATATGCATATGTCATTGTTATGTGCAAATTATTAGCCTAATTAGATTCCTTTCCACTTTATATGAGAAGTGACAATATGATCATATTAAATTGTTTATGATTATGAGTATGGTATTAGAATTAAGAGTGTGTTGAGCGTGGTTGGTCTTGAAGCTTTATTTCCTGGCATGATAGATACATTAGTGAAGTTTAGGATAATTGAACTTAAAACCGAGTATTGAGTGTATTATGTGTGTGCATTTTTGTTTTTAGTTGTTGTTTGCCTTATTCTGTAGGAATTAGGTCAGGACAAACAATGCTTAAGTGTGATAGAATTTTATTAGTTCATATATGATTGTAACTTTTAGATTAGATTTTGTATTTTGATGTTCATTTTATATCGAGTGTGGTGGAAAGTTGTTAATTATAATGTTATCCTTGTTTTAGGTGAGTTGGAGTTAAGTGGGAGATTTTTGAGCTAATTTGGTACTTTAAAGATGCAGCACGAGCATGCAAGCAATGTTAAAGTAAGTCATTGGCACTAGCATATGGATTCTCGCTAGCATGCTAATTCTAGGAGCTAAAAAAATGTTCTTAGGGTGAGGATTTGTGCTGGTGAGCCAAGCTCTCCAACACAATAAGACTTTATCCGCACAGGCATGAGGATTTATATAGGCGTGCCGCCATCCTACTTCATTCCTATTGTAGAGGGTGTGTAGATTTGCATAGGCATGCAAATGGGAGAGGTTCTAGAATCCTTTTGCAATTAGGAGACTTAATTCTAATTAAAGTGGACCCAGGATACCAAACTTAATGATGATTGGCTGAAGACATATTCTTTGGTATTTGTTTCAAGATTTTATTTTTAAGAGTTAAAATTGGACTAGAACTCTTAGTTAGCTTATTTAATGTTCTTTAGATTTAGGTTTATTCTAATTCTGCATTTGACAGTCTAGAGATTATTTTATTTTGTGCTTTTGAGACTTGGTGGCTGAAGAGAACTCAAAAGCCACATTCTTTCTTGTTTCCAGCGGTGTACAGTTGTTGATTGAAGCTATCCCACCAAATTCTATGGGGTTTTTAGCTTCTTGTTCTTTTTATTCTACTGCAAACATGTATAGATTAGTTTTTGCTATTAACTTGGCTAAAGTAGTCGCCATGCTTTGCTAAGATTTAGTAGCTATTTAGGATGTGTGAATTTTTTCTACTTTTTGAATGAAATCTTATTTCTTCCAATTTTGATTGTATTTCATTAGTTCTAATTTGAGAATTTGATTAGCCATCACTTATTTAATTTAGAGTAAACATTCTAGGGTTTTGTTAATAGACAAACCATCTTTGACTTAACTTAAAAATCAAATTGGGCTTCAGTTACACCATTAGCTTGAGTAATTATCGAATTAAAGCAAGAACTATTGATATTTGACTTCATTGTGCTTAATTGAATTGGAAAAGGGATTACAAAAGTACTATAACTTAATACCTACCTAAGTCTTATTGGTAATTGCCTAAGTTTTAATCACTTTTAGTTAATTAATTGTTTTAATTTCTTTAACTCAATCTTACAATGATTAAAATAGGATTAGAATGCTTAGGATCATTAACTTATTATAATTGGCAATTTGAAGTGATTAAGAGTTTAAGCCAATAATTCCTTATGAGATCAACCTCAGAGAAAAATTATCGTATTACATATGGTTCGTATACTTGTGAGTTATAAAATTGAACATCAGTCATGATGTATTGTTAGATGCCGCTCATGATCTGCTAAGTAAGAACAATTGATTGGAAGATTAATTATAAGCTAAAAATGTTTATATCATTAGGTCTTGATTTAATTAGAATTCTTTCCAAAATTTGGCTATCAACATGTGCAAAAAACTTATTAGGTTACTCACAATGAAAAGGTCAAGAAAATGTAAAATGGTTGTCATATTTAATGTGTATAAAAGAGACTAGAATTGAGCCATTTATAAGTGTTATATAATACCCTCATAAAGAGAATTGAATATCAACCTAGTAAAAAGTACGCAAAAAGAATTTTCTCCTCTCTCTTGGCCGAACCTCTGAGCTAGCACTAAAGTATTTTGGCCGGACTATCTCTATCATCTTTGGTGGTTATAGTTTTTACCTTTTCGTATAGATACTACTAGAGACAATTCAAACTATTATATTGTTATAGTTTGTTATAACTCAACTAAAAAGAATAACTCATAAATGTAAAAAATCAAGAGTTGCAAAATCATATGTTATTGATTCTATCCATAAATTTAAGTTCAAATCTAAAATTTATAGGGTGATCATATTCTTGGATTTTTAAGTTATTGGGGTGCTAATTTATGTATGAGATATATATATACAAAAAGCAATAAATGAGATAGTAGAAGTCTAGGAAGAGACAGAGAATGCGGATAGAGTTTAGTTTTAAATTTTTATGTATTGTTTTTTATTATTAATATGATGTGGCTACTTAGTTGAAGTTTTTTTTTTTTGTCCATTATTAAAAGTTAACTTTTTGTTAAACGATGCGTTTAATTAAGGAAATATTAACTCGATTTTGAAAGAGTTATTATTGATAAAAGAAAAACAATAGGGATCATATTGACTATTGCACCATACTTAAAAGGCAATTTACTACAAAGTTTATGTGAAAAAGTTAGTGGAACCCACCGAGAATAGGAAAGTTGAGAAAGTGAGAAGCGCACGAGGGGTCAATCTAAAACGGAGTTCATTCACTCCTTTTCTTTGTCAAATGCCAGGCTGCTTATCTCGCTCTCCCATTTATTCTCCTTTTCTCTATGTCGGCTATATATATATATATATATATATATAATTTTTCATGTATCTGTAAACCCTGAATTATCATTAAGAGAAATAAAAGAGTAATTTTGTGATATACTTTACACAAAAGTGATTTAAATTATTGGATTATCAACTTTTAATTTTACCAATTGATTATCAATGACTGAAATTAAAAATTGATGATTTAATAATTCTAAAATTATAGGTATAAATTACACTAAATGTACCACATAAGCCTTCGAAAAGAAAACATTATCACTCAAATTATATGTCTTAAAAATAAAACATGATATGTTTATGTTTTAGTATAAGTAAATGTGGGATACCATTTTTTTTTCTTTTGATATAAATGGGCATTAAATTTTTTATCTCGTAATTTTATATATTACTATTTTATGTCAGGCATATAAAATTGAAATATTCTTGATGGTTGTGAGATACCAATTCTAGAAAAAGCAATTATAAATATGAATAATAGATAGGTGTACATATTTCTCTATACGTAAAATTATTTATTTAAAATAACTCAATCTCACAAAAAGAGAAAATTTTTTGAAAACGAGCGAATTCCAGTCACAATAAGCCACCATTGCCGCAGAACAAAATTTCAATATTGCTTTACCCCACTATTAGGGAGTAGCTATATTCCATTTTTGGACAATTTCCGACTAGATTCATTTCATAATATTATTTATGATTAAGTTAATAATATAATATTTATTAATTTATTAATATCTCATTTTATACAATGGGATTCACCAGTGAATAAAATTATAAATTAAATATAAAAATATTTTTATTTAAAAAATTATATTAAACTACTAATAAGCTTCAGTTTAATAGTACAAATCTGAAAAATTTATATCAAGTTGTTATAATTTCAAGCACAGTTTCTCATATAATTAAGGAAGAAAAACGACCCCAAATCGAGCTATTCCAACTTAATTAATTACATATATATGGAGAATTAACAATAAGAAAAATCTTATAGTAGATCTCAACATTTGAGTTTTGATTATGAAACTCAGGTTAATTAGATCCTGTTTTTGAACAGTGGATATATATAAATAACAGAAAAAGAAAAAGAATGCAATAATAAAATCAACATCAAAATTCAAAACTAGCAAGTATTTGATTCTAATTTAATTATTTCTAAAGAAAATAATTAATGTATTTATCATTTGTCATATCATAGAAGGAAGCATAAGCCTCTGACCAACCATATCCTATCTCAAGCAGCACAAATTAACACCTACACGTATTCAATATTAGCTACCTTTATTATTAAGTGATTTTCCTGGTAGAGTATTTAGGATTGTAGTTGGCTGTTAAAAAAAAAAAAAGAATTTTTTTTTAATTTTTTATAAATTATTTTTTTAAAACTTGAAAAAATTAAAAATAATTTTTTTTAAAAAAGTATTTTTTTTCAATAGTAATGTGAAATGAAGCCTTAATCATCTTTGGAAATGGTAATTAATTTATACAACTCAAATATAAACTGACAGTACCCTTGTATATTTGTTTTCATTAATTTCTATTAAATTAAACCCAAAAAGAGAGAACAAATTAAAAATTTGTTAAAACTAATCAAATAAATTAAATTAATTAAATAAATAAAAGACTACATAAATAGGTTTAATTAAACTATAATGAACTGTAAGATATGAAATTGTTTTAACTTTTAATACATATGTGCTCACATAAATGTAAACTACTCTCAACATTAATATCTATGAAAACAAGTGAAAAAGAAAAACCCTAAACTCCTGCCTTCTCATGTGTATATTAAATAAGAGTGGCTTGATTATTTTTTTTTCTTTTATATAAAGAAAAATTAGTATATATATAAGTGATGAACTACGGATCACCATAATCATGCCAGCAAACAAGCATAATAATACAGCGGCGGAGAATATAGAATCTTGCTCTTTGCTCCTTCACTAACTTACTGCATCTCCGGCCAAACGATCTGCACGGGTTTCTCACGTGCCTGTTACAGAAGCTTGTGTTCTCTTCTTTCATGTTTCTTCTTCTAGCTGCTTTGAAATTTGGATGATAATGGTGATGGAAGAAATTGCTGTTGTGTTATTTCTTATAAATGGTAAATAAATGAATATAATACCATATTGAGACAGAGAGAGCGAGAGAGGGAGTAAGGGAGTCTGAGAGAGATTCTTTGTTGGTTTTGGGTGGTAGAGAAAGAAGGGTCTTGGGCCTTTATATAATTATGATTTGTATTATTTTTGCACTTTCTCTTTTGTGCAAATGACAATTTTGCCCTTCCAATAGTGATTGTAAATTAATAAGGGTAAATTACTAATACACCCTGTTTGGTTGAATATACCAGTTAGTGTCTTCATTTTTTAGAAATACATTATAAAGTCTTTCAGATCTAGTTAAATATATTAGTTAGTTTAGGTCTAGTTAAATATATTAGTTAGTCCATTGAGTTACTTTTGACTATAATATTTCGTTAGTCAACTAAAAAATACCAAAAATATTCTTATTTATTTTTTGATAATTTGACATTTTGTTAATTTAAAAAATGCAATATTAAAAAAATGACAAATTTGATATTTTGGTATCGAATTGATAACACTAATTTTTTTTGGTATTTTTTAAGACAAAAAAAAGGACAAATTTGATATTTTGTTGATATGTAATGGAAAAAATTAATGGAAGAACTATAGAGTATATTAAATCAAACTTAAGGGACTTCATAATATATTTCCAAAAATAGAGAGATTAATTAGTGTATTCAACCAAATCTCAAATCTCAGAGGAGTTATAAGTAATTTACCCAATTAATAATTGCAAAAAAAAAAAAGCCATTTTTTAGATACTGAATTATATGTATTATTGGATCCTTAAATTAATTGAAATTGTTTAATTTCAATTTTCTTAAATTAAGTTTTAATAAAAAAGAGATTAATTTAAATTAAAAAATAAAAAAAAAAACTTAATTTGAATAAATAGAAACTCTCTCTATCTCAATTGACAACAAATACATATAATTCAAAGCCCAAAATAAGTGTTTTTCCATTATTATTCAAGTGTAATATTTGTGAATTATATAATGCTCTGGCTTCAACTAAACTAAGGGCCCATTTCTTTTTTCTCTCTTTTAATTATTTATAGGGAACAGCGAGGATAACATTATTAATTTATTAAATAATTTATCTTGTGTTTTTTTTGGTATTTAATGATCAAGTACAAATTTTTAAGGTTTCTATTAGATCTTATTTTTGTGTAAAATTGTTGACACTGACAGGTGAACAGAAGAGATTATGTTCACGAGTGTGAATATGTGAACTAATTGGCTAATATATATTTAGGAGCATCCAATAATAATAAATAAATTGTCCATTAGTTGAAAAAGGGTTCGAAGAGATTAAATTAATAAATATCAATAACATAAAAATTTAATCATGGTCCATGTCTCCTTGTCCTTAGTTTGACTACCATACACGACTATTGAGTACTAATTAGAAAATACATTAGTATATATTTTGGCAAAGAAATTTGCTTAAGAGACTCATAGTTTTAGTGGAATGATTCTATATGAAATATTGCATTGTAATTTTAGGTGTTTTAATGGAATGATTCCATGTTGATCAAGACATTTTTGAATAGTTGCTTTCAAATTTTGGATTGGATTAACAGAGTGAGTGACTTAGTCAATTTTTTTTTTTTAAGGCTGAATTTAAATAATTTTTTAGTCTAAATTGATTTGGATTAATTCATTCTATTTCATATAAAGCAAGAAACTAAATCTGATAAGTATATGTTCAAGGGTTATCTAAAAAAAGTCTTCTAGACATAACTATTAAAACCCTTTGGAAGAAAAATATTTGTTTCAAAGTATTTTGTCTTCCTAGAAAAGGTGTTTTTACTCAAAGAAGGCAGTATAAGTAAGATTGAATTTGAAGAAGTTTAAAAGCCTCAAATAGACACAGAGAACTTGAATTTGTTACTCATACAAATAAAGTAAAAGTAACACCTTCTGATGCATAGGTACTTCATAGGTTCACTAGGATATGAGCTATTCCAAAGGGATGTGGAATTCTCATTAACAAGCAAAACGATATATTAATATTGAGAATGATGAGCCTACAACCTGTGAGAAAGATTTAAAGAGTTCAAAATCTAACAAATGGAACAAAGCCAAGCAGTTGGAAATAGATTATAAAAACTAGACATTGATCTTGGTTGATCCAGCTGAAGGGATAAAACTAATGGATGATAATGGGTCTTGAAAAAGAAGACTAACATGAAAGATAATTTAGTTACCTATAAAAAAAGACTTGGCTAACGGATGTCGTCAAAGGCATTGAGTTGACTAGGATATACCTTTTCTTCAATCGTTATGCTTAAATCCCTTAGAATACTCTTAGTCATTGTTGCACATCATGACTATGAGATTTGACAAACTGATGTGAATATGACTTTTCTTAATGGAAATCTAATTAAGAATGTATACATAACACGACCTGAAGGTTTCATACCTTATGATAGCAATGAAGTATGAAAATTGCAAAGATCCATATATGGATTGAAGCCATCATCAAAAAGTTGGAATATTCGTTTTGACATGACAATCGAGAGTTTTGTTTCTCACAAAATATGGATGAGCCTTGTCTTCATAAGAAGGCTAATGGGAGTGTAGTTGTAATCCTAGTATTGTATATGGATGACATACTACTCATAGAAAATAACGTCTAAGACCTTCAATCAATCAAGATATGGATTTTTAAGAACTCCACTATGAAATACCTATGAGAACTAACTACATTCGGAAAATAACGATATAAAGAGATAGATCTAAGAGATTGTTTGGTCTTTTTTAGTCTATATATATATAGATAAAATACTAAAGGGGTTTAGAATGGATCAATCCAAGAGAGGTTTGATTCCAATGACATATGAGATAACTCTTTCTAAATCAATATGTTTAAAGACACAGGATGATCAGGCATGCATGAACAAAATTTTATATGCAACTACCATTAGATCTATCATGTATGTTATATATGTATTAGACCCAAAGTGTCATGAGTAAATATTAGTCAGATTTCAATAAGAGGCATTGGGTGGCTATTAAGAACATTCTTAAGTACTTAAGAATGACAAAAGATAAGGATGCATTCTTGGTAATGGAGAAGATGAGATCAAGGCGGGTATAAATCCTAGTCATACTATGTTTTCAAATTAATTGGCAAAATAGTCAATTGGAAGAGTTTCAAATAGAAAAACACTTATTCAACAATGAAAGCAAAGTACCATACAACTTTAGAGCATCTAAAAAAGCAATTTGGATCAACAAATTCATCACAAAATTAAGAGGTGGTTCCTTTCCTAGCATTGTTGATCTGGTACCCTTGTATTGTGACAATATGGAGCTATTGTGTAATAGGAAGATCATTAGTAAATAGGATGTAATGATAGAGAGAGTTTCCATTGATCAGAACATAGTTGATCCGTTTACTAAGTTGTTAGCTCAAAAGAATTATGATATGCATGTATTTGCCTATAGCATAATGTATAAATGAGATTGTTGTGTTGCAAGTTTGAGATTGTTAGATTGAAACCTAAAGGCAATCACCTTATGACATTATATGTACATATTTCATTATCAATAAAAGGCATATTTATTATTTAATGTTCATTCATTTATGAATAAATTGAATGATAAAGTCCCTTTTATACAATACAACATTAGAGAAATCATGATGTAATCAAGATAATGAGATTCTAATAATGTGTAATTGCATTTATATCTTAACTATCCCCAAATTATAGCATTAACAATATAGGACATTGTTAATATAGACAAACTATCACATGTTACATACATTGAGTAGGTCAAGTACATAAATTATAGATATTAGATGTTTATAATTAATATGTAGGTGCTTGCTAGAGTAGCCAAATACATTGGATAACCTGGCCATGAGACAATCTCATGAATATCTATCACTATCAATGAGAGTGTCATATAGCAATTGTACATGTATTCTTAGACTTGAGATAATCAAAGTTATCTTAGTATTGAATGACATACTTTGATATCATTCCTTATTTAAGAGATAGAGTTTGGGAAGGAGATGAGCTATTCAATGGTAGTCGAGTGATCAATAAAGGATTTACCACTTCTGATAGAAGATGAGTATACTTATCACTCTTATAGTACTAGATTATTACTCAAAAATCTATGGCTAAGGTGGACATGTCTTAAAGTAACAGATCTCTTATACAAGAATTTATATCATTTAGACTAGATGTGATATAATCATTCTAGAAGGATTTGACACAAATTCCATACTCTAAATCAAATGAGGTACAGTTTGATAAAAAGACTTTTTGCATGAAAGTTGTCAAAGTCAAGCCACTAACTTGTGGTTATTTGGGTGGTCATGATGCCTTTCTAGATGTTGCTCATGATCTGCTAAGTAAAAAAAAATTGATCGAAGATCAATTAAAGGCTAAAAGAGTTCAATTCATAGAATCCTAACTAGATTAAGATTCAACTTGAGACTTGAACTACCAATATAACTAAAAAACCTATTAGGTCACACAATGGCGAAATGAAGACAATGTAAAATGAGTGTTGAATTAGATTTGAGTAAATGAAAAAAAATATGGGCTAATTACTAGTATAATAAATAGGTCAAGTCTAATTTGAATTGGATAATTGACTTTGATCAATATATACTATGCTAAATTGCGGCCCAAAATCAACATTGCATAGATGTACATTGTTATCACACTCGCACAAGAATAAGCCTTGGAGTGTCATGCACGTGATGCTCCTTAGCGTACATAGAGCTAGTTTTTTGTCCTACAAGCCCTTGCCACTCAACACGCTCATGTCCAGAAGCCACTGTAATTAGTTGCACCCCTGCACTGCCTCACACTTCCTATTCATCACACATGTGATGATGCCACTCAGACGTGCGATGTTTTAAAGTTCCACTTGGATTCGTCTTTTTTTGCAATAGAACTTCAATTTTTCTTATTTTATTCCAACTATAATTTTTACTTGACTTTGGTAGAATTTTAGGGCTATAAATACCCTTTGATAGCTATAGAAAATCATGAAGTAATATTGGAATTGAGTGACTTTAGTTAGTGGCATTTATATTAAGCTTTTTAGCTTTTGGGTTTAGCTTTATTTGGGTAGTAAGGTTTCTGTTTGAATAATCTCTAGTTCCTTCATTTGGCAATATTAAAACTCCTCTCCTGTGGACGTAGGAACAATTGGTCGAACCACATATATCATTTATATCCTATTTTCTTGATTGCTTTTGTTTTTCTTATTATCAAACTCATCCACCATTCAATATTCCTAATAAGTGGTATCAAAGCCTAGTTGGATCATCTGCTGCTACATAATAGTATCTTTAACCAAGTTTGATTTGAGAAATTTGATAGGACTGTTAACTTTGGTTAGAATGGATGGGAGAAAGCTTTGCATAAGAAGAGCAAAAAGGCATAATCCATATCGGATTCACAATGGGAAAAGCTAGATCAAAAAGCTTTATCATTGTTGTTTTTGTCTCTTTAATGAGTTGTTGAGAGAAGTTGCAAAGGAAACCACATCCACTAGTGTTTGGCTTAAGTTAGAGTCATTGTATATGATAAAGTCAATTACTAATTGTCTGCTGTTGAGGAGCAAACTTAAGGAACTTTGTCATCAGGAAGGTAAATCTATTAAGCCTCATCTTGATGAATTTACTAGTATTGTTATAGATCTCCACAATATTGATATGGAGATTGATGATAAGGATTTGGCGATTAACCTTATTGTGTTCTCTACCTATGTCTTACAAATAGTTTTGTGAAACCCTTTTGTTTGGTCATGAAGAGGTTAAGAATGCTCTTTTACAATATGAGTTGATTGATGACCAGTTATCAAAATCTAAAGAAGCTTCAGGTGAAGGTTTGGTAGTTCAGGGTTCGGGTAGTAAGAATAAGTGTAAGGGGGTAGTCTAAAAATGTGACCTATCATTATTCCAAAAAGAAATGATACATATATTAAGGTTGACTATTTGAAATTAAAAAATAAAGGTGATGAGAGTGATTGTGCTGCTCGTGTAAGTGTTGCTAATAGTGATAGTGATGTATTTACTGTTATAGGTGAAAGGGATAAATTTGGGTTAGATTGGATTGAGGATTCTGCATTTTTTTATCATATGTGTCCTGCTTAAGATATATTTTCTACCTAAATTTAGTTGAAGGTAGAGTTATTTGGATGGGTAATGCTGCAACTTGTAGAATTCATGGGATTGATACTGTTAAAATTTGCATGTTCAATGGTGTTGTGAGAACTCTCACTAGTATCTGGTACATTCCAAATTTAAGGAAGAATTTGATATCACTCAACACACTCTATCATATTAGATACAGGTTTAATGCAAATGATGATGCTTTATATGTTACTTCTGGTGCACTAATGCTAATAAGAGCCACAAAGGTTGGTTCCTTGTATATTTTACAAGATAGCACATTGACGAGGTCAGTTAGTGTTTCATCCTATATGTCTGATCAGGACGTAATGATGCTTGCAAATTTTAAATTTAGTAAGCGTGTAATGGTTTGTACATATTTTAGAGATGTTTTGATCAGTAGGTTTATGTCATGTTTTAGTAAAGCTTATTAGGAGGCGATAAAGTGGATTTTGAGATATCTCTGTGGGACTTCAAGTTACTGCTTGCAATTTTGTAAATCTTCTGCTAGATCCTTGACAGTTTATATGTTCACTTTTTGTTCTACTGTTGTTATTTGGAGAGCTTGTTTGCATCCTAAATATATGGAATTGGTTGAAACTTTCAAAGAAGCTATTTGGTTCCAGATTGTGGAAAATCCTATTGTATATTGTTTGCTACCAAATTTGATTGGTGTAACAACTTGTTAGGTCTTACAACTTGTTCATTTGGCCCTAAGGGGCATTGGAAAGGAGTTAGACTTGTGATTTTATGTCAAAGTGGAGATTGTTAAATTGTGGTCCTAAATCAAAGTTGCACAGACGTACATTGTTATCACGCTCACACAAGAAGGAGCCTTGGAGTGTCACACAAGTGATGCACCTTTGGATGCGTGCAACCAGCCTTTAGTCCCATATGCCTGTGCCACTCAATACACTTGTATCCAGAAACTATTGTAATTGGTTGCACACTTGTGTTGTTTCAGCACACCAGTGCTGCCTCGCACGTCCTTTCATCACACATGTGATGATGCCGGACAGACATGTGCTGCTTTAGATTTCCACTTGGATTCATCTTCTAGTGCGGTACAACTTCAATTTTTCTTACTCTACTCCAATTAAAATTCTTGGTCAATTTGGGTAGAATTTTGGTTATAAATACCATTTGATGGCCATAGAAAATCATGAATTAACATTGAGATTGAGTAACTTTAGTGACCGACATTTGTATTAAACTTTTTAGCTTTTGTGTTTTGCTTTGTTTAGGTTGTGAGGTTTCTGTTTGTGCAATCTCTAGTTCCTTTGGCAATAATAAAACTCCTCTCTTATAGACGTAAAAATAATTGGCTGAACCATGCATGCATATCGCTTGTCTCCTCTTTTCTTAATTACTTTTATTTTTCTCATTATCAAACTCATCCAACCATTCAGTATTTATGAGATACTATGCACCCTAAAAAAAGGGCCAACTAAGACTTTTCCTTCTCCATCCCTAAATGAAGATTGACAGGTACAAATATTCTCTTAATAGAAGAATTCATCCAGTCTAATACACTAAAATTAAGAAAATAGTTGTCTTCTCCTCCTCTTTAAGGTTAAAACTATCAAGAGCTCTAGCACTCTATGTTTTTGTCGTCCCATCTCTAAGGTGGGATGACCAATAACTCTTTCCAAAAACAACTTTACTAAGGTGGCGAACAAATCATACTTCATCATGCATCAAATGAATAATTTTTTAAAAATGTTAATTATAAATTGACAGTGTAGCGAAAACTCGTACCATGAAATCTTGTGTCTTCAATGCTACTGGAATATCAATTACTAAAATCTGGAGTTGAATTTCCACAACATGAATACTTACCACTTTTGGATGATTTTGGAATGGTAGGGATCCCCAAGAATTGGAGGAGAAGAATCTATAATTCAGAAATCATGTTCTAGAAGTTTTGCTACAATTATTTTTTCTATAAATAATTGTATCTTATATAACATGTAGTTATTTGGGTCTTGAGCTGGATCAAGCCCACATGAGCAGCCTAGACCTATAACCCAACATTAATCAATTATATATGAAAATTTTACAAAAATGGAAAAAAAAGAGAGTAAATGTTTACAAAAATATGACTTGTTAAAGTTTTTTTTCAAAAATATAAAACAGTTGAAAGTTTTTTTCAAAATTACAGAAACTCCTAAAAATATGACAAACATGCTAAAAATTAAGGTTTATCAAAAAATTAATGAAAATTAAACTTACAAAAAGTTTGTTATAAATTTACTTAAAGTTTACTCAAGTTGTACTCAAAATTTATCTAATGTTTATGAGAAAATTAATAAAAGTTAAAATTGTACAAGGTTTACTCAAGAATAACCCAATATTTACCCGAAATTTACTCAAGGTTTATCATAATATTAAAAAAAATTGAAGTGACAAAAGATTTATCAAAGATTTACACAATTTATATCCAATATTTACCAAAAAAAAATTAATAAAAGTTAAAATTATACAAAATTTTTACTTAAAATTTACGAAAATTTACTTAAAAATTACTCAAGGTTTACCTAAGATTTACTAAAGATTTATCGAATGTTTACTAAAGAGTTTATCAAATTTTACCAAAAGAATACCTTTACTCAAGTTGTACCTAAAATTTATCTAATATTTATGAAAAAATTAATAAAAGTTAAAATTGCACAAGGTTTACTTAAGAATAACCCAAGATTTACCAAATGTTTACCCGAAATTCACCCAAGGTTTATCATAATACTAAAAAAAATTGAAGTGACAAAAAGTTAATCAAAGATTTACACAAGTTATATCCAATATTTACTAAAAAAATTAATAAAAGTTAAAATTATACAAAGTTTTTACTTAAAATTTACTAAGATTTACCTGAAAATTACTTAAGGTTTGCCCAACATTTACTAAAGATTTATCGAATGTTTACCGAAGAGTTTACCAAATTTTACCAAAAGAATACCCAAAGTTTACCTAAAATTTACCAAGGTTTAATCAAAGTTACCAAATATCTAGCTAAAAGTTCACCAAAATAAAATAACATTAATTAAGTTAATTAAATACAAATTTACATATTTCCTTTAGTAATTAAGGTTTATCTAATGTGTACTTTGGTAATTAAGTTAATTAAATATAAGTTTATATATTTTTTCCTAATTAAGTTAATTAAAAAATGATTATAAATAAATAAATTGAGTATAAGAACAGTTGATGGTCATATAAGTTAATTAAATTCTTAATCTATGTTTAAAAGATAAAAAAAAGTCATTTTTTTTAATTAAATGGAGAATGTAATAAATACAAAATAAAATTCACATTTTAAAAAGAAAAATAAAAAAATTGGTAAAAATAAAAATAGACAAAATTAGAAATAAAAACACAGAAATAACTCAACAAAATTGAAAAAAACTTTCAAAAAACTTTCGAAAACGGTAAGCGGCATAAATTCCTCATTATACAATACACTGCAAGATCTGATTTTTTTTTTAAACAAACTTTTTTAATACCTTCATCATCCATATCTTCATTATCCTTTTAATATAAAATTAAATTTGTAACAAAAAGTATAGAAATAAGATATAACAAAAATGAATATAGAAAGCAAAGTAACTAATTATGACAACTACAAATTAAGAAAAAAAAATTCACATTAAACCAAATTATTATTATAATATATATTGACAAACCAAATTATTTTATTTCACTGATAGATAATTCATTCATGCCTTCATCATCAAATGAATAAATTTCATACTTCAAAAAAGAATGTTAAGATTAACCAATCATATACTACTGTTAAAATTTATATTTTTTTAATAAAAAATTATCCCAAAATAAATATTTTTATGTAAGATTTTTTATAAAAAAAAGTTTAGAGTAGAATGCAAGAATTTTTGAATACTGTGTTTAAAGTTCTGTTTGAATTTGACCTGATAGATTTATTAGAAATTTTAGGGTTGTTTTTTTTCTACAAAATGCTAAATAAATTAATGATATTTTACGAAAATCAATGAAAGTAAACAAAGTTTTGCATGTGGATGATATTTCCGATAAGTTGCCGTTGGAAGCAGAAATCCATTTCGAGAACACTATCCTACGTTGTGTTCTCACCTATTCCTTTCGTCAATTTTGAGTACAAACAAATCATTATATTATATCATATTATATTATATATGAAAGTATGAGAATTGAAAAGAATAAAAAAAATTACTGAAAAATATTGTATTATTTAATTAAATTAATTTTTTCACTTACTAATTGAATTTATTAGTAAATAGTATTATAAACTTATATTAGGACTAGATAAATATATTTTATATATAAAAAAATTATATAACTAATATTAAAAAAATAAATTAATAAAAAACTATTAGTGTCCAACATTATTTTTTTTGACATTCCGTGAATACTATTAATGAAAATTAATATTATTATTTTTAATTACACATAAGTGATAATTATAAATAAAACTCAAACATTTAATCCGATTTTTAATTTAACGTCCAATATTTTTTTAAATTCCATGAATATTATTATTTAAATTTTATATTATTATTTTTAATTTATAAATTACAAATAAGTGATAATTATAAATAAAACTGTAACATTTAATCTAATTTGTAATATAATGTCCAAAGAATCTAATTATTATTATTATTATTATTATTATTATTATTATTATTATTATTATTATTATATCATTTGTAATATGATTATTGTGGGCCTATTCTTATATTTTATCTTGGTTTTGCCTTTATCCATTTTATAATTAAGTAGAAGAACATTCAAATAAGAAGTTTTGCAAAATTAAAATAAAAAATATTAGAAATATAATTCAATAATTAATTTTTTTAATCATATACATAACAAGTTAAGTTTTTAAAAATTACATGCATAGTAAAATATAATTTTCTTTTATATTCAAATATAAGAATCAAATATAATTAACAAAAATTAATGTGACTTAATTACATTATAATTAAAAGTAACTAAAATTAATTTGCTGGATAAGATTATTATTATTATTATTATTATTATTAAAAATTATGCACGTAGATGATTAGGAATAGAAAGACATACAAAATGACTGTAAAATACTTATATACTACCTCTATTTTATATATAATTATTAATAATAAACAAAGTAATAATCTTCATATGAGTTATAATATTAATTCAATATCTACTAATTACGTACAAGACATGTTAATGAAAAATTATAATATCATATTATCATACTATATATAAAAGTGGGAATATGAGAGACATATAAATTTGAAAAGAATAAAAAATTAATTTAATAAAAAAATATTATGAAAGCATAGTAAAAAAATAATAATAACATATTGTTATTCAAAGTATAATAATAATGGTAAACTAAATTACAACCATACACGTAACATATAATATAAATTTTAAAATATTGAATACAATTCTTATAAGTTATTTAAGAAATTATAATTTCTTAATAATTGTTATATAGTTTAATAATTAATTTATTTTAATCATATATAAAATGAGTTAAATTTTTAAAATTTATTTCCATGGTATAATATAATTTACTTTTGTATAAATTATAAGAATTAAATATAATTAATAACAATTAATATTTAAATTATATGTGATTTCATTACATGATAATTAAAAGTAAATAAAATTAATAAAATAAAAATTTTATTTTAGTACAATATAACATGCACTTCTATAATTCACTAAAAATAAAATATCATAATAAGACGAAACAAATTAATAAAAAAATAAAAAAAATATAAAAATCAGATGATGATTAATAACAAATATAATATCTAATAATAATGTACAAGCATGTCAACTTGATTACATTAATTAATTGAGTTAATTTTGTCATTCAATAATTTAATTCTTAGTGAATAGTATTGACATTCCATTATTCAAAATATTTATTTTATTATTTATTAAATTAATTAACTTAAATATTAATGAGTAATAAAATAATTAAGTAACTTAATAAATAATACAAAATAATAAAAATGTGTTATAAGTAATGAACAATCAAGTTTAAAATGATGAACAATCATGTTTAATACGATGAATAATCATGTTCAAAATGATGTACAATTAAAATATAAATATTAAATCTATAAGTGATGAATAATCAATTTCAAAAAGATGAATAATCAAATTCATAATGATGAATAATAAAGTTCAAAATGATAAATAATCAAATTTTAATAAAAAATTTTATAAATTCATCACCATAATTTATTATACATAATTTATTATTATTATTATAATTATAAAGTACTTACCACCTCTATTTTATATATACCTCTTAATATTGGAAAAATTGGAAATTTGATAGAATTTGAAATAAACATGCAATCTTATAAAATATCATAATAAGATGAAATATAATAATTAAAAAAATTACATAAAAAATTAAATTATTTTATTTTATTAAATTTTTTACTTATTAAATTAATTATCTTAAATATTAATAAATAATAGATAACTTAATAAGTAATAAAAAAATGTGCTATAAGTAATGAATACGCAATGAACAATCAAGTTTAAAACAATAAATAATCATGTTCAAAATAATGTACAATCAAAATATAAACATTAAACATATAAGTGATAAACATGCGATAAACAATTAAGTTCAAAATAATAAACAATTAAGCTCAGAACGATAAATAATCAAATTCTAATCAATAAACTTATAAATTTATCACCATAATTTACTCTACATAATTTATTATTATAGGAACTAAAGTACTTATTACCTCTATTTCATATATAATTTTTAGTAATGAACAAATTAGTAATTTGATATAAATATACACTATTATAATTCACTATAAATAAAATATCATAATAAGATAAAAAAAATTAATAAAAAAAATATACAAAAACCTAATGGTGATTAACGACGAGTCTAATATCTTATAATTACTTGCAAAATACGTCAATTAAAAAAAGATAATTAATATTAAAAAATAATAATTTAATAAAAAATATTAGAAAGATACGGTAAAAAAAAGAATAAATAAATTAATTTGCATATAGTAAATAAATTAACAACCATAATGGGGAAGATAATTAATAGGCTAAATAATGTCTGATATAAGAATTAAATATAAATACAAAACTAATTTAATGACGAATTCAATATATAATAATTACGTGCAAAACACGTTAATAAAAAAACTAGTATATATAAAAATGGGAATATAGAGAACATGTAAATTTATCAAAAAGTCAACATAATTGTATTAATTAATTAAGTTAATTTTTTCATTTAATAATTTAATTTATTAGTAAATAATATTAATAATTCATTAATAGAATTCCAATTATATTAGAACTATATAATTATGTTTTATATATATAAAAATAAAATAACTAAAAATATTAAATATTTTTAATCAGCGTTACTAATATAAATTAATCATGGAATTTTCCTTAAAAAATCATGGAATTATTGCAAAATCACAGGACATTTGGAACGTAACAGCAATTGAAAGTAATTTGTAATTGCAAATACAAAATTACAAATACTATGTCGTGGAAAATTATTTTCCTTTGACTTTGGCAATTGAATCAAGTAATTTTTTTTTTCAATCAAAATATTTTTGTCTCTAAATATCAAATCATGATGTATGAAAATAAATAGATTTTACCAAATAATATATTTTTATCAATAAATTTCAATTTAGTGATACTCATCTAATAACTAATGTTGTAAGATTTTGAATTCGAGTCCCAAGTAAAAAAAATACATTTTCCAATATATAAGAATTTTTCTCTTCAGTAATTTAAGATCAAAATTAGGATCTTAACAACTACAACTAAGAGCCATCATGGCTATGTTTAAAATCATTATTGGTGATTAAGCAAAACAAATACAGGAATACAACATAACAAATATGAGTTTGGTTTGTTTATACTACCTAACTGAGTACTTTGGCATTCATATTGATACTTATTCAAAATTGTGAATTGCTTTTTATATTTTTTTTATTATTTCTTAAGAATTATATGTAGATCAATTGATCAAAGATTTTAGAAGTCTTATAAAACTATTCAGGTTTGGATTCTACCTTCTCTCAACATGTACTTGATAAATAAATAAAAAAACTAGCATTTCTCTTTAAAAATTTTGATATATCTTACACAAATTAATCCAGTTTTCTGTAATCAAATTGACATTACCCAAATGTAAATGTAAAATTTTAGTTGTCAAATACCTTGCCAATTATTTACTATGATTGATATATATGTAACTATGTTTTATATGTCAAAAAATCTAGATAACTAATATTAAAAAGAAAAAAATAATTTAATAAAAAATATTATGAAGGTACTGTAAAAAAAATAATGATAACATATTATCATTCAAAGTATAACAACAATAGTTTTCACTGATATATTGAATTTATATAATGATAAGTTTAAACTAAATTACAACTATGCACGTAATGTATAACATGAATTTCAAAATACTGAATACAATTCTTATAAGTTATTTGTGAAGTTATAATTTCTTAATAATTTTTATGTAGTTTAATAATTAATTTATTTTAATCACATATATAACGAGTTATGTTTTTAAAATTTACGTACATAGTATAATATAATTTACTTCTATATAAAATATAAGAATCAAATATAATTTACAACCATTAGTATTTAAATTAAATATGACTTAATTACATGATAATTAAAAGTAACTAAAATTAATTTGTTGGACTAGATTATTGTTATTATTTATTTAATAAAAATGGATGCAATTATTAAAAATCATGTGCATCGCACGTAGATGATTGAGAATATAGGGAGACAATATTTACTACTTTTATTTTATATATGACTTTTAATAATGGACAAATTAGTAATTTGGAGAGATGAAAAATGATCATAAAGTACATACTATCTCTATTTTAT
This sequence comes from Balakata baccata, assembly GCA_949630135.1. Lineage (NCBI taxonomy): Eukaryota > Viridiplantae > Streptophyta > Magnoliopsida > Malpighiales > Euphorbiaceae > Balakata > Balakata baccata. The sequence goes on along the minus strand of CATIWF010057598.1, from coordinate 118,131 downwards.
ATGTGACTTTTAAATCTTAATAATGGAAAAATTAGTAATCGAGTTATAATATTCGGGTAATGTGTACATATTATATCAAAACTAAATGGTAACTAATGATGAGTTCAATATCTAATAATCATGTATAATCCACATTAATAATGAAACTATATATATATATATATATATAAGTGGGAATTGGAGGGAAAAGGCAAATTTACAACAACAAAAAAAAAATAATCTGATTGCATTAGTTAATGGTTTTCAAAATTGAGTTAATTTTATCATTTTGGAATTCTCTTACCTCAATTAGATGTTTGTCGTAGTTGCTCCATAGAGAGTAAGGAAAAGTATGATATTATGAATTTCTTTTGCTTGAATATTGGCACTCCAGTTGTCATGAAGAACCTTAAAGAAGAATTACTTCCACACTCCCAAAAGTCTAAACCAACTTAAAAACCTTATGGAGTTTTTTGGTAATGCCTATGCTGCTAGTAAATTATATCACCTTAATGGAGAGAATTCAAAAGCTATGAAGTGCATCGAACAAAGATACCACAATATATAGAGACTTTTATCAGGAAAAGTACCATCAATCGGTAGCTTAAAAACTTCCATGAACAGAGACTTTGAATTGAATACTCTCTGGCTGGATGAATGTTTTTCCATGTTGTTGGATGGCTGAGTACAATGCAAAAAGCATTTACTTAATTTGTTGTTCGTGAGTCATTATTTTGATCAATGACCAACTTGGAGGATACTTTTGATCAATTGCTGGATTAGTCATGAAGATTAATTGAATGGTTTGAACTGAATTAATTGGATGAAAGAGATTTTGTTTTTGAAGTGGCCTTAATAAGAGATATGAGATCAAGTTTTAGTCTCCTTTTATATGCTAGATTGTGAAGGAGAATTTTGAAAACTATTCACTTCACCAAAGTAATTGAGATGTGGGAATTGTTTTCATTTAAATTCAAGGATCTTCGGAAAAGATGAGTAGTCCATTAGGACAAGAAAATTATTTCCTATTAGGTAGAATTCAAATTTTTTGATACCATTTTTTACTGCTAAGATTTCTTTGAAAGTTGAATGATAATGGCATTTGGAGACCTTGAATCTTCCAATTGCATATGCACAAATTTATCTGATCCTATCTTTTTCTTCCGAAAGAATTGCTCCCCATTATTCATCACTTGCATTTGTCTGGACAATTCTTTTTCTTGTTGTCAGTATGTGTAAAGGTGTAAGATTTGAATAGATTTTTTTGATTCTTTTTATAGCTTGTATTTATATATCTATCCATAGTGGAGGTTTCTTTTTCAAAAGTTGCTGCAGAAGATAAGCCCACTTTGTGAATTGTGTAATAAAGTCTCTAGCATAATTGGTCATACTAAGAAACTACCAAGCTTGCTTTACTGATAGGTCTGTATCAGGGAACTTTAATAATTCATAGCCTATATGTGAATAAGATTGATAAGTTCCATCCTAGAAGGTTATGCCAAGGAAGTCTAATTCTTCTTTGCCAATTTGTATTTTCTTTTTAGAAAGCATTATTCCATTTTAGCACGCGATTTCTGCAAACTTTTTTAAAAGTTGGTGGTGCTTCTTGTCGTCTTTTGAAAAGAGGAGAATATCATCAATGTATATCAGGGCATAAGATAAGATCAGCTTATAGATTTGCGTTATAACCTTTTGAAAAAGGGAATAGGCCATTTTAAGGCCGAAAGGCATGACTATCCACTGATAATAATGATTTGGAATGCAAAAAGTCGTCTTGTATATTTCTTTAGTATGAATTCCAAGTTGCCAAATTCCAGACTTAAGATTAAACTTAGAGAAAACCCTTGCATCTTTAAGAAAAGTGAACAAGGATGATATCTTTGGCAATGGAAATTTGTTGTCCTTCATAAAATGAGCAAGAGCTATGAAATCTGGATTCATTAGGACTTAATTAATTGAGGGAAAATACAGAATTGGGGGATGCAATGCTAGGTACGTATTTAATCTCCATTGTTTTTATTGCTTTCATTTACTTTCAGTTTTAGTTACATAATCAAATCATCAAAACGTGGTTAGAGTATTTAGGAATTTAATTTCTTATGATTATTGGTAATCTTAATTAATTATTACCCTAAGCCGAACCGTTCCTTGAGAGATTGACCTCGGAAGTGAACTTGTAACAGTAGTTCATACACTTGTGAGTACTAATTTGAGCACATCGCTCCACCATTTCTAATTAATAATAAAGGATTACAGTGGATCAAGAAACATGAGTCTAAATGGGTTCCTAAACCTATTATGACTCCTTCTATTCGAACTCTTCTTCCTCTTATTTGTATGTTTTAGCCATCTGAAGAAGACTTTCCCACTCTAAAGGAAAGTATGATGGATCCAATAAAGCAAGTCAAATGAACTCCTTATGTTTATTCCCCTGATCCTGATGTGCAGGGAAGACCCAGAGAAATCATAGTGGGAGAATCTATTCTTAACTGGCAAACCCAGAATGCCTTGACACAAAACTCTGTTTACGCAGGATTGAAACTAAGGTTGACACTGTTTCAAATAAATTTAATTTAGTAGAATCAACTATAAAGAGGCAGTACAATTTCCAATAAGAATTCATGTTCAAGCTTCAAAGATAGATCATGAATCTCCACACTGAGCTAATGCAGATGATTCAAAATTAAATCTCTGGTTTTATTTTTTAGTAGAAATAAGATGAAATTATGAAGTTGAAGCAACAACTTTATTAAGTAGAAAGAGATTTGCATATCAAAATTCCATTTAACCATTCTGCCTTTACCAGCACTTTACCTTTGCCAAAAACAACTACTGCTCCTACCCCTCTCCAACCAAAAGTGGATCAAATCCTCCTTCAACATGAAACTTTTCAGAAAATGCTCAGAGCCCAGACCAATAAACCTAAACCACTAAAGAAAAGATCAACTGCTAATATAACCACTCATTCAACTACCCCACTAAATACTCAAATACCTGGAAAAGAACCTGAAACACAACCCCTAAGCCATCTTTTCTAAGATTCTTAAGATCCGTATCAATATATGATTTAGGAATCTTCTCACCAGAACCCTATCTCATCCTTTCTCCTAATTGTACAAACAACCAATACCAACTCTAATGACATGCCAGACAATTTAGATTCTTCTTCAAAATCTAGTTCTAATCAATTTTTAGAATATTCTACTAATATTATTACTTCATCAGCTAATACTGCTGAATCAACAGATGTCTCTATTCCATCTATAAAAATGGCATATCCAACAAGATCAACCTCTACTGCCTATTCTACTGCAAATGATCCAACCGAGCTGTATTATACTGAGCCATTTGAAGAAGAAATGACTGGTGAAAATTGATCAACACAGAAGGAAGCTAAAGCTAAGGCAACCAATGGTCATTGGTTTTCTATGGATGATGTTCCTTATCATCAATAGAGAAATCGACTATTGGAGATGTTAGCTTGGATGTAAACTAGAAGTCAAGCTAGACTCTCAATTTCTGAGGTTCTTTAAGAATTCACTACCAGATTTGTTGGAAGTTTAAAAGAATGGTAGTTGCGAACTCCTGAATATAACAAGTTACAGTTCCATCAGCTGAACTCTCTTGTTAATGCTCTTTGGCATCTTAAAAATGAGTTTGTTGGAAGCTCTACCAATCATACAGAAACAATTCATAGAGAGTTCTTTCAATTAAAATATTATTCCTTGAGAAGAAAAGATTTGGATGATTATTATATGAGAATTTGTTCCCGATATTATCAGTTAGGGGCTGGAGATATTAACTTAAAGCAACAATTTATCTCTTCACTTCTAAAAGAACTTGGTGAAGCAATACTTAGATATTTCAAAAAGCAGAGTATTAGTCTAAAAGACTTATCCTTGTCTAGAATCTATCAGAAGATGTTCATGGTCCTTGAAGAACTACGTGCAGTAAGAAAGCGAGTTAAAGAAGTACTGCATTGGTCGAATAAGAAAAATCTGGATTCTATTTTGCTGTCGGCTAGATCTCCAAATTAAGTGTGCATGTCATAAGGATTGTGATTGCAAACATTGCAAAAAGAAAAAGCACTTTAAGAAGCATAAAATGTCCTTTTCAGGACTTAACAAAAAAAAAAGGTTTAAGTTATTCAGGAAGAAGCAACGGAGATATAAGAAGAAAGATCGATGTTATCTCTGTAGAAAAAAAGGACACTTTGCAAAAAAAAGTCTAAACAGGCCAAAGCGAGCTGTTCAATTGATACAACAAATTCAAGATCAATATGATGTTGATATAGAGGAAGCAGATGTAGAATCCATATTCTCTAAAGAATATAAACTTTCTCTTAATTCCTTCATTAGAATCAGCATTGAAGATAGTGGATCGGATCCTGAAGACAATTTCCAAATAACTCCTTTTGATCTAATAGCCCAATTAGCCTAGCCATAATATATTTCCCAAATATCCAAAAAAACAACCTATACCTTACTGCCTAGTCTAACTTTTTACTAGAAAATATGAAAAGCCTATAAAAGCAATAGCCTTCATAGATATTGGTGCTTACAGGATAATAGCCAAACCAAAACTTTTTTCAGACAACTTTTGGAAAGTCCATACTGAACTTTTCAAAGCCGTTGATGGAGATTAATTGTCCATAGAACTCAACCAAAAAGCCCATTAAGATCCAATTCCTCCCTAATTGTTCTATTTAGACAAAAGTTTTGCGCTCAACTTCCCAATAAAGATATATTAATTGGGTTTGATGTTATCGGCCAGCTTTCCTAGTTATCCATTGAGAGTCAAGGATTTCCAAGAAATGGTTTCTTCCTTATACATCTACACCAAATTTGTTCATAGTATCTTTGATATCCCATTTTAATGATCTTAAGGCCCAAATCGTCTATACTAGTTATGTTGAAAGTCACATGGACTTCATTTAAAAATGTTCAAGACCATTATAGGCCAAACCTGAGTTTTTCATTTCTTTGCCCTTCAAGTAAAATGAAGATATTAATCCTACAAAGGTTACTCATCCTGGAATGAATCTAGAAGATCAAGCCTTAATAGTCCAAAAGTGCTCTCAACTGTTGCAACAAGGATTAATCAAGCCAACTAAGTCTAATTGGGCATGTCAAGCATTCTATGTCAATAAAAGATATGAACAAGTTGGTGGATAGAAGAGGCTTGCGATTAATTATAAGACTTTAAATAATTTTCTGAAGGATGACAAAATTCCATTGCCAAAGATATCATCCTTGTTCATTTTTCTTAAAGATGCAAGGGTTTTCTCTAAGTTTGATCTTAAGTCTGGAATTTGGCAACTTGGAATTCATATTAAAGAAAGATATAAGACGGCCTTTTGCATTCCAAATCATCATTATCAGTAGACAGTCATGCCTTTCGGCCTTAAGATGGCCTCTTCCCTTTTTCAAAAGGTTATGATATAAATCTATGAGCCGATCTTATCTTATGCCCTGATATACATTGATGATATTCTCCTCTTTTCAAAAGACGATAAGGAGCACCACCAACTTTTAAAAAAGTTTGCATAAATCATGTGCTAATATGAAATAATGCTTTCTGAAAAGAAAATGCAAATTGGCAGAGAAGAATTAGACTTCCTTGACATAACCTTCAAGGATGAGACTTATCAGTCTTGTTCACATATAGGCCATGAATTATTAAAGTTCCTTGATATAGACCTATCAGTAAAGCAAGCTTGGTAGTTTCTTAGTATGGCCAATTATACTAGAGACTTTATTACACAATATATAAAGTGGGCTTATTTTCTGCAACAACTTTTGAAAGAGAAACCTCTACCATGGACAGATATACAAATACACGCTGTAAAAAGAATCAAAGAAATCTGTTCAAATCTTCTACCTTTACACATACCGACAACAGGAAAAGAATTCTCCAAATAGACGTAAGTGATCAATATTAGGGAGTAATTCTTTTGGAAGAAAAAGATAGGATTAGACAAATCTGTGCATATGCAAATGGAAGATTCAAGGTCTCTGAATGCCATTCTTATTCAACTTTCAAAAAAATCTAAGTCGTCAAGAATGGTATCAAGAAATTTGAATGCCACCTAATAGGACATAATTTTCTTGTCCTAATAGACTGCTCATCTTTTCTAAAGATCCTGAAATTTAAAGGAAAACAAGTCCTACATTCTCAATTACTTTGGTTAAGTGACAGTACTCAGCCATCCGACAACATGAAAAAACATTCATCCAGCCAAAAGTATTCAATCCAAAGTCTCCATTCATGGAAGTTTTTAAGTTACCGATTGATGGTCCTTTTCCTAATAAAAGTCTCCATATGTTGTGGTATCTTTGTTTGATGCACTTCATGGCTTTTGAATTCTCTCTATTAAGGTGGTATAATTTACTAGCAGCACAAACATTACCAGAAAACTCTATAAGATTTTTAAGTTGGTTTAGACCTTTGGGAGTATGGAAGCAATTCTTCTTTAAGGTTCTTCATGGCAACTGGAGTGCTAATATTTAAGCAAAAGAAGTTCATACTATCATCTTTCTTAAATGGTATGAATACTATTATTTGTTTGAAATATATCATATTTTTTCTTACTCTCAATGGAGCAACTGCAACAAGCATCCAATTGAGGTAAGAGAATTCCAGAGAATAGCAGCAGCTAAAAATGCTTATATTCCAAAGTTACTATGGCCTCGTTATGATGAAAATGCCTCACGGGAAGAAATTCCAATAGAATGCAAACTCCAAATAGAAAACGCAAAATAGGCTAATATGGTGATAAAGTCTTCCCTTCACGATGCATTTGTTGGACCCTCTGATGTTAGGCCCTCTGCTCCTGCTAGATTGTATTTACCTAATTATGCTCCTGGATCCTCACCCATATTTTTTGACTCAGATGATAGTGAAGATTATATGAATGTATCTCTAAGTCATGAACCAATATGTGGAAATGATTAGAGAATCTTTGCTTTTTGAGAAGGTTAAAAAGTGTGTCAGTGTGTTGTTGTTTTCTTTTACTTTTCTTTTGTTAGTGACCTAATGAGTTGTCAAACTTATCTTCTTTGTCAGTTTATAAATTATTATAATCTAAGTGCATGAGTGAGCTGGAAGATATGCCATACCAGCTTTGTAAATCCCCTAAATAAGGAGATCCTATCTCATATTGTAATCAAGCTAGAGTAAGCAATAAAATCCTTCTCAGTTGTTCTCTCTAAACATGAGTTTCTAAATTATAATTTTTCTCTGATCTAGGTTATAAACTTTCCATATATAGTAGATAATAACTATGTTCTAGTATCATTATGGACTTCTCATCAATGAGATTTCTAAGATGAACGAAAGAAGGCAGGAGGCCGCATAAAAGTTTGTCTATGAAGTTTATTGATAAGAGAGTCTTTATGTGAATAGTATTAACAATTCATCAATTAGAAGTTCAATTCTATTACATGTCAACTTCTAATGGCTCATAGAGGGAGGTATTTAAGAATATTTTTTGATTGTCATTAATCTTACATGTCAACTTTTAATGGGTCATAGTTTTTCATTAATCTTCGTATGAGTTATAATATGAGTCCAATATCTAATAATCACGTGCAACACACGTTAATGAAATAGGGGGGGAGGGCAACCAAAATAACCATAAAGTACTTATTACTTCTATTTTATATATGACTCTTAATAATTGACAAATTAGTAATTTATGAACAAGAGTTTTATCAATATTGAAATTAAGTTAGCTTATTAACATTGTTGTGATATTATAACTCTATATTTAGCTCAAACGTTAATTAATTAATTAATATTCCAAATAAGATGAAACAAATTAATAAAAAAATAAAAAAATAATCCAAAAACCAAATAGTGATTAATGACGAATCCAATATCTACTAATCACGTGAAAGACACGTTAATGAAAACTAGCATTAATTATAATTTACTAAAAAACCAATATGATTGTATTAGTTAATTGAGTTAATTTTGTCATCTAATAATTTAATTTATTAGTGAATAATATTAATAATTCATTAATTAGAAGTCTAATTCTATTAGGACTATATAACTATGATTTGTATATATATATATAATCAGATAACTAATGTTAAAAAATAAAAATTAAACGAAAGAAAAAAATAATACGGAATAGAAAGAAATATAGTAACAAATATTTAGAAAATGGAATTGTTCAAACAAGAAAGAAATGGAGGAGAAGGAGATTATACTGCCCAGAAGTTCATAAACTAAAATCAGTCCTTAAAACATATTCATTTCCATTTGGATGTATAAAAGCCTCGAAAATAAAAATTCTCTCGGAATAATTTTTTTTTTTATCTCATTATCATGGTAATATCCCTCATTTATAAGATAATAAAAGTACAATAATAGACATATTGAATTTATATAATAGTAAGTATAAACTAAATTACAATCATGTATCTAATGTATAATATAAGTTACAAAATGACCGTAAAGTAATTATTATCTATATTTTATATATGACTTTTAATAATGAACAAATTAGTAATTTGGAGGGACATAGTTATCTAATAAAAATGCACAAATATAAATACTATAAAGTAATATTAAATTTGAGATAAATATGAATTCTTATTTACTATGAATAAAATACTATAGAATAATATAAAATTTGAGATAAATATATATATTTTTATAATTTACTATAAATAAAATATTAAATGGTGATTAGTGATGAGTTCAATATTTAATAATTATGTGCAAAACATGTTAATAAAAAAAATAGTAAGTTATATATATATATATATATATATATATATATATATATATATATATATATATATATATATATATATATATAACTTTTAATAACGAACAAATTAGTAATTTGGAGGGACGTAGTTATCTAATAAAAATGCACAAATATAAAATACTATAAAATAATATTAAATTTGAGATAAATATGAATTCTTATTTACAATGAATAAAATACTATAGAATAATATTAAATTTGAGATAAATATGTATTTCTATAATTTACTATAAATAAAATATTAAATAGTGATTAGTGACGAGTTTAATATCTAATAATCACGTGCAAGACTTGTTAATAAAAAAATTAGTAAGTTATATATATATATATATATATATATATAGCAACTTGGGTTAGGGAGAATTCGGGTTTCGCTCGTAACAAATCGCATCATTTTGAATTTTAATTATTTTTTAGTAGTTTCATATTAATGTTTCATTGTTTAGTTTAACTGTTGAATATAGTTAATAGCTGATAGTTGTTATCGGGTGGCTGATAGCTAATTGAAATTAATATTTGTTAAAACTAATTGAGTTGTTGTACTATAATGCGAAATTACAAATAAGGATATAATTTGTTATTCAATATATTTATATATTTATATGATGTATGAATAAGCAAAATGATTTTTTATATAATTATTTATTATAATTAAAATAATAAAAGTAATAAAATATAATCAATTATAGATAAAAATTTAAATAAATATATAATTTTTTATAAATAAAATTAATTAATTTAATTTAATTAATATATATAACAATTAAAAATATATTATATATACTTTTTGAAGAAATATATTTTTAACATTTAAAAAAATTTAATAGTTTAGCTATTATTTATAATATTTTTATATTTATAATTATAAATAATTTACTGAACAAAAAATTAATTTTGAGGAAATAAATATTTAGTTATTAAAAAAATTTATAAGGGTGATATAGTAGAAAATAAAATTAAATCAGCTACCAACTGTTGGAAAAAAGCTTCAAAATAAAGTTTTTAAATCAACAGCTGATTATAGTTAAAATCAGTTATTAACTGCTTATTAGGATATTTTATTAAACATCTAACTAGTAGCTGCTAGATATCAAATAACTATCATCTACTGCAAATAATTGAACCAAATACCCCCTAAGGCTTTTAGGATTCTAGTTGGGTCTTTATCACACTATCTCTTACAAAAAAAAAATCATATGTAAAATGATTATATCTTATTATAAAAATTGTATATTAATTATTTGTTTGGAACAAATAGGAAAAAACATAAATCTACAAAATGAAACAAAAGAAATAGTATGAAATAAATTAACAATTATGTAATTATAACTTTGTAGTTATAAATTGAGTTTGGGTGTAATAATTTAGTAACCATTAAAAATATATATATAAGGGACAATATTAAGGGTGAGCAAAACTAAAACCGAAAATCGAACTAAACCATATTAAATTTGATATATTTAGTTAGGTTTATTTGGTTTGATTATTTTTAAAAATTTCGATTTATTCTGTTCGGTTTGGTTAAAAATATTGAAAAACCAATTAAAGCGAATAAACTAAACTTTTTATATATTTTTTTATAAATTTTATAGTAATTAATTCTAATAGATTTATATAAAATGAAAGAAATTATAGTTCATGATAATTAATTTTGTTACATAATAGTTGATAAAATCATGAAATACGACAATTTATTCTAGTTTGTGTTAACTAAACTTAACTTTATGGTCATTAACAAAATTATGATATTTGATTTTAATTTATGTCAATTTATAAAATTTTGATTTTAGTTCATGGTAATTTATAAAGTTATGATATTTAATTTTAATTTATACTAATTGATAAATTTATTATGATTGATTTTAATTTTTTTTATAATTGATAAAATATGATAATAACTATAATTTATTTTAATTAATAAATTAATTACAAAGTTGATTAAATCGAACCGAATCAAATTAAAATATTTCGATTCAGTTAGGTTCGATTCATATTATAATTCAATTCGGTTCGCTTTCTCTATATATGTATATATTCGGTTCAGTGTTAAATTGAACAAAACCGAAGCATATCCCTAAACAATATGGTTGTGGATTCAAATTTCATACACAAATTAATAACATTTTAGAAATAAAAATGAAGTACATCTAATTTTAAAAAAGAAATACTATGGTGAAAGTCATATATTAGGTATTAAAAAAATACATATTAAAAAATGTAGTGACATTTTTGTAGTGAAGGGTTTAGGGTGAAGTGATTAAAAGAGCAAAATTTTTCTCCTCAATACCAACGATCAAATCCCATTAGTGCCATTTTCACCATTTTCCATAATTTTCAGTTGGACAAACCGCTCAAACCTGGCCAAGTAAGCTAGTTTGAGATTGAACTTGTCGGTTCGCCAATTTTGGACTTAACTGAAGACCCTCCAATTTCTATGCAAAAACTGACCGATCTAAGGCTCGATTTTCAATTTTTTCAGTTGAACCGATCGGGCTGGTTCAGTTTTAATAATCGTGATATCACACTCTAGCACTTGTAGAATAACAAAGGAAATGAGGAGAAAAAAGTTCACAAAGTTGTGTGAGAAGGTGTCTATTCAACTTGAACAAAGACCTGTTTATATTAGATGGGAGGTGAGAAGGATTTAATTGTAATTAATCATCCATTATGGCTGCCTCTAATATCCTTGTAATATAAAATTTATGTTTTGAAACAGTCTCATAAATTTTTTGTAATGTTTGAGAAGATGAAGCTCAAGAGTCACATTTCTGGAAATACCTTTGTCATGGGATGATGGTGTATAAGAGCAATCTTATTGTTGCTAAGTGATGATCGGCACGGGCATGCCGATTGGCACTAGCGTCACGACCCTCCATAGCCACTTACTATCCTAATGTGACAATTATCGCAAGTGCGACGTCCTTCATTACCCATGGCGCAGGCACGCCAATCATCACAGGTGTGAAGAGTTGTCTTAAGGAAGAGACGAAGAGCTGGAAAATACTAAGTGCTCTCTTGAATACGAGAGTTTTGATGGTTTGGAATATATGGAGAGGAGAGTTTCATTTATTTGAAATGGGAAAGATAGTTTTTGTGTCTTGATGATAGTCTGATAGGAATGAGCTCTTTGAGTTATGATATTTGTCTGATGTGAAGGAGGGAGATGAAAGGGCTAATTCTGAAAATCTGCCAATTCATTTACTTGAAGGAAAAGCCTCATTAGAAAATAAAAAACACGATCATCAAAAATCAAAATTCAGTCTTTACAACAAATATCAAGCAAACACACATGAGAAAAATGATGCACTTTCCAGAAATAAAAAATGTAAATGTTGGGCTTGGTCTAGACCATGAGATTTTGGTCCAACATTCATGTATGCAGGTTGTGCACACATGCATTGGTCTATTCCAACCTATGGATTTGCACCTCCTACTCTTGAGCGCGCGTAAGAGAGAGTCTTTCATGCTGCTTTCTTACCAATGTAAGAATGCACCTTTCTATATAAACACATATCCCAACTTAATATTTTGGTGATGTAGGATAACTCTCACTCTTACTTTCACTTATTTTACTTTATTTCTCCTTAACAATGAGCTTACTTTGAGCTTCAATTTTTAATCACACATCTTCCATTTTGAGCATATAAATGCATTAATTCATTGTTATCAAATCAAAGAATACATATTCGGGTTCTCCTGCTAAAATTTAGTTGTAGGACCCACTCAATCACCTAAATCACCCTTTCAAAATGGCTCATAATCACAAATTTTTCAATAATCTCCCAAATGAATAAAATTAGCGAGAAGTAAGACAGACAAAGCCTTATTATGTGATAGAGTTTAGCAATCAAAACCTACATAAGATAGGTAGGTGTTACCCTTTGAACCTTTTCTCATGAAAGTATATTTAATTTACTCGTTGTCTAGTTGACACGATGTTAATGAACTATTTAGCTACTTGATTAAATATGATATACTTCACATAAGAATCTCTCTTAACACAATTCAGTTCTCACTGTTATGTTCATTTTGGCTCTAAACATCTACATGGTTTTAAGAGAGTATAAGAGAATTAAACTACACACATTCTCCATTAAAGTGGCCTCACTTCACTTTCACATAGGTGATACCTTACTCATAAGTATCATTAAAAGTATAGTTTAACCTCATTTCAAATCGTCACTGATTTTTCCCTATGGTGAGCTCACCACATCTTTATAATTAGGTTGTCCCCTTGAACCTAGATCTTAGGATCTATAGTCAATTAGTCTAGGTTTTCCTTTATATCGATTTTTACAATCTTATGGGTTTAAGTCTCATTCCTCTTAATGACTTATCAACCTACACTCTATTTAACCCTTTGGTTAATAGATCCGTAATTTATCTTATGATATAAAAAAAATTAACAACAATACTCCTTGTTAAGAGCAGTTGTCTAATGATATTATATTTACGATGAATATGTATAGACTTACCATTATACATATTATTGTGTGCCTTTCTAATTGCAAATTGACTATTACAATGTATGCAATTTAGTGGCATAGGACTTGCCCATTTAGGAATATCTTCTAAGAAATGGTGTAGTCATTCACCTTCCTAAACACATTTGTCTAATGCAATAAACTCATATTCCATCGTGGATTTGACTATAATAGTTTATTTAGAAGATTTCTAAGCCACAACTGCACCTGCTAGTGTGAACACATAGCCACTAGTAAATTTTGAATCTTTTATATCAGAAATCCAATTAGCATCATTATAACCTTTTAGTACAGTTGGATATCTAGTATAATGCAATCCATAATCACAAGTAAACCTCAAGTACTTAAGTACTCTTGCAATTCCTTTCTAGTGATCAAGTCCTGAATCACTCATGTATCAACTCAACTTGCTCATTACATAAGCAATATCTAGTCTTGTATAACTAATTAAGTACATTAGACTGCCAATTACATGTGAATATTCTACTTGAGACACACTTTCTGCTCTATTCTTTGATAGATGGAGGCTCAAATCCAATATTGGTATCATCCTTACTGAATTTATCAAGTATTTTATTAACATAATGTGTTTGACTTAAAGTTAATCCATCTAACCTTCTAGAAATTTTAATTCCTATAATAACATCGGCTAGTCCTATATCTTTTATATCAAGCTTTGAGTTTAACATATTCTTGGTAGATTTGACCATCTTGTCATTACTACCAACAATGAGCATGTCATTAACATATAGACATAGTACGACATAACTATCATTAGTGTCTTTGACATAAATACATTTGTCACACTTATTGATTTTAAAGTTGTTAGATAGCATTACGCTACCAAATTTTTCATGCCACTACTTTAGCATTTGCTTCAATCCATATGGAGATTTAATCAATCTACAAGCTTTCTTTTCTTGTCTTGGGATAATAAACCTTTAGGTTGTAGTTTGTAGATTTCTTCGTCTAAATCTCCATTTAGGAAAGTAGTATTTACATCCATTTGATGTATTTCAAGATTACGCAACACATTAATTGCAATAATCATTCTTATAGTAGTGATTATGGTTATAGGAGAATACATATCAAAATAATCTGGGCCTTCCGTTCACCTTTAACCTTTAATCACAAACTTAGTTTTATACTTATCAATTGATCCATTCACCTTCATCTTCCTTTTGAAGATTCACTTGGATCCTAGTGGTTTACATCCTGGAGGTAAATCCACTAATTCCCAAGTATGAATCTACATGATGGAATCAACCTCACTCTTAATGGCCTCTTTCCAAAGAAGACCTTTTGTAGAGTTTACAGCCTCATTATAAGTTTAAGGTTTTGCCTTTAGCATGTAGGTTTGAAAATCTGGTCCAAAAGATTTTTCTATCCTTGCTCTTTTACTACATCTAAGCTCTGTCTGAATAAGCTCATCCTCAAAACCAAGTTCTTCATCATGGACTTGATCTTGATTTTGACTAATTTTAATAAAAACATCAAGAGGTCGTTTGGATGATTTCATCTCTTCTGAAGACTTACAAGGAAATATATATTTAAAGAATGAAGCATTCCTTGATTTCATTATCGTATTTTTGTGAATATCCTGAATTTCCGACTTATTCATAAGAAATCGATAAGCACTATTATTATGTGTATAACTAATGAAAATGCAATCAATTGATTTTTGTCATATTTTCACTTTCTTTAGAATAGGAACGACTACTTTAGCAAGATAATCCCATATTTGCTAGTATTTATAAGAGGGTTTTCTTCATTTTCATAATTCATAAAAATTTTATCTTACTTACTATGAGGAACCTTATTTGAAAGGTAATTGGCCAACAAAACGGCTTCCCCCTATATGTTCTGAGGTAACCCAGAACTTATAAGTATTACATTCATCATTTCTTTCAAGGTTCGATTTTTTCTTTCAGCCACACCATTTGACTAAGGTGAATATAGTTTTGTGGTCTCATGTATAATTCCATGTTATGTATAGAATTCCTCAAATGGTGCTTCATATTCACTACCACCGTCACTTCTCAAAACTTTAATTTTTTTATTGAGTTGATTCTCAATCTCAATTTTATAGAGTTTAAATTTCTCTATAGCCTTATCTTTGCTTTTAAGCAAATACACATAACAATATTTTATGCAATTTTAACAAATGGGATAAAATATTTGTTTTCACCTCTTATTTGAACAAAATTTAAATTATATACACCATTGTGAATAAGATTAAGTGGTTCAGTTTCTCTTCCAACATTTCGAAAAGATGACCTAATAGGGAAATTAGGTATGTGGTCCAAATTAATTAGCCTTCTCAAGACATTATAATTAACATGTCATAGTCTACCATGTCATAAATTGGAAGACTCAAGCAAATAAGCAGAAAAAGTACTTTCATTATTACATTTAACAACAGTTACATTGAGCTTAGAAAGCCCATCAAAAGTATACTCTCTGCCCACATACATTCCACTTTTAGACAAAACAACTTTGTCCGATTCAAAAACTATTTTAAATCCATGTTTGTTTTATAATGATCCTAACAGCAAATTATTATGGATATCAGGCACAAATAAGACATTATTCAAGGCTAGCTCTTTTCCAGAAGTCATCTTCAGTACACTTGTCCTTTACCAAGAACTTCAAAAGTGGTTGAATTGCCCATAAATAATTTTTCTTTGATATTCGGTTTGAAGATAGAGAAAATCTCACAATCTGAGCAAATATACCTTGTGGCACCGGTGTCAATCCACCATTCCTTTGGGTTAGACCCAATAAGATTTACTTCTAATACCACAACAACGAGGTTCATATCAAAAACCTTTTGAGTAAAATTTTGCAAGAGATTTACTTTATTGCTCCTTTTTTCCTTTAGGAGCTTATAGTCAGAAGATTTGTGACCCATCTTCTCACAATTGAAGTACTTGCCTAGGAATTTCTTTTTAAAAACTCCGCCTTTAGGACTTGTCTTGGGCTCTTTGAATTTCTTTTCTTTGAAATTTGCTCATGTTGGATAATGTTCAACTTAACCTCGAAAGAGTTTAAACCCCTCTTTCATTCAGAGCCTTTATTGTCTTCCTTAGTTCGAAGTCCAATAATAAACTCTTCAATATTCATTTCCTTTTGTGTGTGCTTAAAGTAATTTTTGAAATCTTTCCAACCAAGGGGTATTTTTCAATTATGGCAATCACTTAGAAGGTTTCACTAAAGTTCATTCCCTCAGCATGAATATCATGGAGAATGACTTATAGCTCTTGTACTTGACTTACCATAGTATTGGAATCCATCATTTTATAGTCTAGGAAATGTCGCATTGTAAACTTTTTGGCGTCGTTATCCTCAAATATGTATTTCTAGTCCAATGATTCCTATAATTGCTTAGCAGTCTTAATTCAACTATACACGTTGTGTAACGAATAATGCAGCTCATTCATGACATAATTCTTACACAAGAAGTTGGAATGATACCAATTATCATATGTCATCCTCAATTAGACATTCTGCTCATCCTCCTTAATAGTAAGAGCATCCTTAGTCAAGAACTGTGCTAGGTTCAAGGTAGTCAGATAAAATAGCATCTTCTATTGGCACCTCTTAAAATTCAAGCCATTGAATTTCTCCAACTTTGCTCCGTGATTGACAAGTACCTTCGTAATCACAATAGGAGATACAACCTGAGCAACAAAAGTTGATGGTTGGTTACCGTCTTGAACATTATTAACAGTTACCATGTTCTCTATTTCAGTGAAAATAACAAAAAAAAATATTAATTTCTAGAGAAATTACAAAAAAATTCCAAATACTAAAATTAACAAGGTGTATGTCTTAAGATTGTTAGGAAAATGGTATATTGTTAATCCAAGTATTCAAACAAAAGCACAAAGAGAGGTAGAAGGATGCAATATGAGGTTCATGTCTCATACAGTGTCTTTAAAACAAATTCACCCCCAATCACTAGTGCTTAGGATTAACCAATGTTTGTCCCTCAGGATACAATAGATTAATGCAAGAGTTGGACACCATAATAAATGCCAAAAACAAACTGAATGCATATCACACACTATCACTTAAAGAATAACAAAGGAGAGGATGAGAAGAAAGTGCACAAAGTTGTGTGAGAAGATGCCTATTCAACTTAAATAAAGACACCTATTTATACTAGAGGGGAGGAGAGAAGGATTTAGTTGTGACTGATCATCCATTATGGCTGCCTATAATATTCTTATAACATAAAATTTATGTTTTAAAATAGTCTAATAAAATTTTTTATAACATTTGAGAATAAGAAGCTTAAGAGTCACATTTCTAGAAATACCTTTGTTACATGCACAACAATCAGTACAAGCGTCACAGTGTATAAGAGCAATCTTATTGTCGTTGGCATGACAATCGATACAGGCATGCCATTTGGTGCTGGTGTGACAGCCCTCTATAGCCTACTTATTGTCGCATGTATGACAATTGTCACTGTCATGACAGTTCTTCACTACCCATGGCACAGGCAAACCAATTGTCACTTGCATAAAGAGCTATCTTGAGGAGGAGACAAAGAGCTAGAAAATACAAAGAGTTGTCTTTAGGAAGAAAGTTCTGATGGTTTGAAATATATGGGAAGAAGAGGTGCATTTATTTGAAATGATAGGAAGAAGTGTTTTTGTCTCTATGATGGTCTGATGGGAATGAGGTTTATGAGTTATGATATATGTCTAATAGGAAGGAGGGAGATGGAAGGGCTGAGTCTAAAAATCAAGCAACTCATTTATTTGAAGGAAAAGTTTTCTTAGAAAATAAAATGGATAATTGCCAAAAATAAACTGAATTTTTAAAGTTGTATCAAAATTAAATTGTACTTTTTATTTTTTTCATTTAAATATACAAACTTTTAAAATTTTATCAATTTATGAAATCTGGGCAAAACTATTCTGACATGGCATAAAATTTCAGTCAGATTAAAATGGTTGTGTTGACTAGGAAGCTGAGTTATCTTAAAAACTTTAAAATGTCACCATTCTTATTTTTTCTAAAATTTTAAAACCTAAATATCTCTTTAAATTTGAAAAATAATACATGTAATTGTTATACTTAGGAATTGTCTAGTCAGCAGAGCAAGGAAAAACAAAAATTTTTCTATAAGTAGAGTTTTGCCAAAAAGATATATGTTTTAAAATTTTAGAAAGAAAAACGATGAAATTTTAAAATTTATAAGATAACTCAGCTTTCTAGTCAGTACAACCTTTTTAATCTCATCGGAATTTTATGCAATATTAGCAGAATTTTGCTGGAATTCATAAATTAATAATGTAACACCTTATACCTATGGATATCACTTATACTTATATTATGTTATCATGTATAGCATAGAATAAGACATACTCATGTTTATAATAAGGGATAAATTTTTTTTGAATCATATAACAATATCACTTTATAGCATTTAACAATTCAGCAAAGTATAACATCTTCACTATATATAAAATATATATCACATTGTTGTGTATTCACTATATTGTACATATACAGACATGCAGTCCAAAACATAAAGGACATGTCCCTATACATATGTGAAATGCAATGAGAGAGATTGGTAAGGCTCGGTCGGTAACCTGTGATCCATATCTTCTATATAGTATGCACCTCCAAAATGAGCTAATTACACGATTCTTCCTGAAAAATAATGCAATTTGATCAATTGCAACTCAATGAGAATAATCATCAAAAACTTTCTAAAGTACCAAGCAAATCACAATTACAAGTAATAAGTGCTATTCATACGCATTTTTTATGTCATTCTATTTATCCATATCATATGAATATAAATAATATTACATTATATAAATATTTTATTTGCTTATGCCTATGTCATTTTCTTTTTGTTGTGACCAAGTCAAACAGACACTGTCCCGGGTTTCCATGTGAATATTTGCATTTGTTAGCTAGTTTGATCATTTGTAATATCTGTTTATTTGTTAGGCCGTATGTATTTTCTTTTGAATATTTGTTTGGGCCATAGGCCTCTTCTTTTGCTTTACAATATTATTTAGCTAGTCACAACGTCTTTTTAAGTCCATATGCATTTGGAACAATCATTGCTTAATCATTATATTTACATTCAACATAATCTCATTAGCCATGTCATATCAATCGTGTAATTCAAATAAAAGCAATTCAGATCACATCACACGTAGCACGTAATAATCACACGTACCAAGAAATTGTTTGATAATTAAACTCATATTTCCATAATCAGTCTCTATGATTATCATAATCGAGTGCCAAAATACTGCTTGTGACAGCCCCTAATCAGTCATAATGGACACTTAAACAAGAAGAGATGATTACTTACCAAAAACAAACTTGCAAGGGCTAAATTTGCTATAAAACTTAGGTGAAACAATGAAGAAGAGAAGGCTCTTATGGAGGAAGAAGAAGAAGAAACAGGCTGGGGAAATAAGGCTATTCAGAATGTGTGAAAAACAACGAAATAGGCAGCACTAATAAGTCAAAAGCTGTCTAACTTTTTTTGTCCTTTCTACCTTTTCCTTTTTCCCTTTTTTTTTTAATTTATGTCATTTAATTAATTTATTTTCAATACCTTGTCATCCTTATTTAATTTATAACTTGACACGTGCGACTTGCTCTTATTACGATAAACCGACCCGTAGCAAGTCTATTTCGTGAGCACGTTCTAACTAAAATCTCTATGTATGCATGTGTTTCATGTGAACGACATTTATAAAATGAATATGTCCAAATGAAATGCGTGTAATAATGCATGTGGGAAAGTCGAGGGTGTTACAGATAAAGTTTTAAAAGTTTGTGTATTTAAATAAAAAAATAGAAATTATAATTTAATTTTGATACAATCTTAAAAGTTCAGTTTCTTTTTAGCAATTATATCCCAAAATAAAAAACACAATCATCAAAAATCAAAATTCAAAAATGATGCAACATTCAGTCTTTACAACAAATATCAACCAAACACATATGAGAAAAAGAATACACTTTCTAGAAATAAAAAATATAAAAATTTGGCATTGTCTGGACTATGGAATTTTGGCATGACATTGATGTACGCAATTCGTACATTAGCATGTTCCAACTTATGGATTTGCACCTCCAGTGGTGGATCTAGAAAATTTGTACAATGAGGTCCATATACATAGTATAAATTCTAGGCTAAACCCATCATAGCCCTTTGAATTTGTCAATTTTTTTTAGTTAGCTCCCTTGATTGGTTTTTGACACTTATTTGCCCATTGAAATTTATTTTTTTGTTCAATTTGCCCTCTATAATATTTTAAATTACATAACAATTTGCCTCCCCTCTATCCTGACATGGAAACCAGAATCACATTCTGTCTGTCACGTCAATACAAAGAGAGGGGGGCAAATTGTTACATTTTTAAATTTTACAGGGAATAAATTGAAACAAAAATGAATTTCATGGAGTAACTGATACCAAAAACCAATCAAGGGAGTTACCTAAGAAAAATTGACAAATTCAAGAGGTTGGGAATGGGTTATGCCTAAATTGTAACTAAAAAAAATCTAAACTTTAAAGATTATATCAAAAATAATTTGTACTTTTAATTTTTCAATTAAATGAATGAGTTTTTAATATTTTATCAATTTAGATATTTCGGCCAAATTAGAAAGAATCGTTGATGTATTTAAAATTTCGATCGAGTCAGCTGCTTAGTCAATTCCATTACTATTGAAATATTAACATTATCTTGCTTGTTAGCAAATAAAATATCTATGAACCATTGATGAGTCGGCTGTTTAGTCAGTGAAAACAAAAAATTATTGTCAAAAAATTTAGACAGGCTAACAATTTTATATACCAAATTGATTGGAATGTCTAAATTAATAAAATATTAAGAGTTTGTTCATTTAATTGAAAAAACTAAAACTACAAATTATTTTTTATATACATGCAAAAATTTAGATTTTTTTGTGGTATTTAAGTCATTATAAAAACATGCAAGCGATAATAAAACAGCAAAAGTAAATTCTTTTATAATAATTTCCCCAAAAAGTTTTAAATTAATTTTTCTATAATCATATTTTTTTATTTTTAAATTATTAAAATTTTATTCGGGTCATTTATTAAAAATGATAAAGTTTATGTTCATTATACTGTACCTTAAATTTTATTGGTATCCATTTATTAAGAATAGTATAATTTATATTTTATTACATTTTACATATAATAGATTAATAATAGCTTTTCAAATTTTTTATGGGGTACAATGACCCGACAATATAAAACATGGATCTGGCCCTGCACCTCATTGCTCCTAAACGCACGAGAAATACTACTTTCTTATCTATATAAAAATGCACCTTTCTATTTTTTAAAAAAGAAGAAAGAATGTACATTTTTATATAAATATATGTCCCAACTTCTATACACACATTTTCCATTTTGAACATATGAATGCATTAGTTCATTGTCCTCGATTCAAGAAACACATCCAAATTTTTCTCTTAAAACCGAGTTCAGGAACCCACCTATGACTCATAATAACAATTTTTCCAACAATAACAAAGAAAAAATTATTATTTACTTCCTGAAATTTGACATATTATTCTAGTAACCTCCTAAAATTTGATCTATTATGCTAGTGCCCCCTAAATAAAGAAGAATAGTTTTATGATTAACAGTAAATGTTTTAAAATTTAATAAAATGACTATATAATTTAACAAAAATAAAATAGAGAGGCAAATAACATAATTTTTAAACCTCAAAAGAATACTTGTGTGATATGTCAAATTTCAAAGGTAAATATTAATTTTTTCTAATAATAATTTTTTAGGAATTGCTATTCATATATCAAACCCTATTAATTTTTTATATTATAAAATATAATATATGAACATATATATTATATTTATACGTAATATGATGTCATTGTTTATCGAGGCAATTTGGAGTCTCCACATTCGTTTAATTGATTTTTTTTTTTCCTGCAGGGTTTTCTATTGAAACTCAAAAACAATAATAATAAAGGGTAAATTATTAGGACACTCTTGATATTTAGTTAAATATACAAATTAATTTATTTATTTTTGGAAATACGTTATAAAGTTCCTCAAATTTGTTTTAGTATACTAAAAAGATTCTACATTAATTTTGAATGAAATATTCTGTTAATTAACTAAAAAATACCAAATATACCTTTATTTATTTTTGACTAAATTTGACATTTAGTTAACTTTAAAATACATTTAAAAAAAACAAATTTGACATTTTAGCATCAAGTTGATGACAATAAAAAAAATTTTAATATTTTTTTGATATTTTTAAGACAAAAGAATGGAAAATTTGATATTTTGTTTATTTTTAACAAAAAAAGGTAAATAGTATATTAAACCAAATGTAAAAAACTTCATAATATATTTCAAAAAATGAAAAAAATAACTAGTATATTCAATCAAATTTTATGACTGTCTGAATAATTTACTCTAATAACAAAGTAAAGAAAGGAAAGCTTGAGAGTGGGTAATTAGCTAGGTTTTGATATCATAATGGGCCTTTGAACCCAAATGTAATTGAAGAAAGTAAAACACACACTCTATTATTTATGTAAAATATTTTTTTACACTCCTTTTTATTTTGTATTTTTATGCTCTTTTTTAAAAATATATGATTGGGACAGTTAATGATTCAATTATTAATATGATATGTAGCAATAATTATGGAAATATGATTTTGATGAAAAAAAGTTACTAAAATTTTGGAAACAAAATCTGCTGAAATAATAAGGTAAGAATTGTATAAGGTAGTTTTTTTTTTTAATGGGAAGATTGTGAGTGATTAATGCAATTAAGGATTCTAATATTAATAAGAAAGTTGCAAATTTTGTGGATGATAATATTTCCAAAAGAGTATTTTTGGGAAATATGATATGTTGAGAAAATATTTTGGTAATTTTTAGATTATGATATAAAAATGTTATAGTATGTAGAGAAAATATTAGTTGTGTCCAATTCCAATGTAATTTTTTTTTCTTTTTATATATATTTATTATTAAACATTCGAGAGATTTTAATAAAAATTTTAAATACAAAATAATAAAAAAAATCTGAAAATTGCAACAGCAAAAGTTAATAATATAAATTTGGAAATAAAAAAAATTAGATTATTACATCGAATAAAAAGAAAAAAAAAACACATTGTTGAGAAGTTTTAGCCGAAATTATGGGAAAAAAAATTATACCGAATAAAAAGAAAATACAGCTAAGATAAGATATTCTTGTTACACATGATAAAAGGAAAAAAAAATAAATGAAAATCACAATTATACATAATTAATTTTTCTATAAGATAGTAGAGACTTGTATCTCTACCTTTGTTTCCTTCTCCAATATATAATTATAGCCACACAGTCATCTTCAATCCTTTGTATATAAATAGCTAAATTACGTACATGTCATGGTGCATTAACATGTTTGCGAGTAGAACACATTGTTGAACCAAGAGTATCGTAGTTTATATATCGACTAGGAGCAGAAGTTCGATGAAACCCTTTTGGCAAACAATTCTCCACATCTCTTCCACGAAACTCTTTTCCATCATCACTCGCTTTGGGCTTGAAGGTTGTAAATTCTTTTGAAAACTTCGATTCCAGAGGCCTCGATGCTCCAACAAGTTTAGCCATAGAATCCCCACCGGTCATAGTAACAGGAGGAGATAAAAGGAAAGTAGAGAACAAAACCATGAAGAAAAGAGTGCTAGACATTTGTGAAAAATATAAAATTAATGTTTTTGTTATAAGATTGAATAGAATGAAGGGGATGAAAATAAGTTATAAAGGACACAGTTTGCGAGGTTGAAGAAGGGAGGTGGGGATTTAAATAGGCAAGCTCGTGAAGGAAATGAAGTAAGTAGATATGAACAACTCATTGCTAGCAATGCCAATTGGGCAATTGAATAAACTTTTGACAATGCAAGCTGCGAAGGCCCGTGTTTTTCATTACTGTTTTCTAGGTTTATTTTTCTTCTTTACTACGAGTCGAAGTCTTTTATATTACTCCATCAACATTTTATTACTTTTTAAAAAAATATATTATTATTGACTATAATTATTTGATTATGCATACATATAATTCTACACAAAAGTTAAGAATTTTCATCTTGACTAGAAGCTGAAACTAAATCGTTTGATCCTATTCAATTTCAGTTATAGATTTGTTCGGTTTTTTATAACTCGGTCTAAAATTAATATTACCATTGCATTTACAAGTTTTATTTAGTATATTTTAAATTTGTTTTAGAATTATAATATTGTAACTTAAATTTCATTTCAATCAAACAGATTTAAAAAAAAAGTATTTGAAAACTCAAGTGTTATGGTTCAATCGATAATATAGGCTGAATTTTTTAATCCTACTAAACATATTATTATTCTTTTAGCTTTAACTGTAATTAAACTTAAGACAAAATTAATTTCATACGATAAAATGGAATATACATGTCATTTTTCCAATAGTATTATTTATTTTAAAAAACATCTTTAGTAGAATAAAGAGTAAATTTTTTTTTTTACAAATCCAATATAGTTTTTATATTTTTACTTTTCATTTTATTTTATCCCTCGTAAATTAATATAGAAAAATTAATATTTACTACTTATAATTTGACATAATACACTAGTATTATCCTGATATTTGAAAAATATGTGATTTGCCTCATATAGTTTGACATAATATATTAATATCTCTTGAAATTTGAAAAATAATATAATACATTGGTAAAAAAGAAGATATTAGTTTAGGAGGATATTACTTTTGCTCAAGAGGATATTAGTTCAGTAAATCAAACTTGTAGGAAGGTACTAGTACAATATATCATAACTTTAGGGAGTAAATAGTATAATTTTCAAATCTCAGGAGGGTGCCAGTATATTTTGTCAAATTACAAGAGACAAATCGTATATTTTTCAAATCTTAGGAGGATATTAGTGTATTATGTCAAACTACAATGGGACAGTAATTTTTCCAATTAATATTTATCAAAAAAATAAATAAATTATTTTTATTATAAAAAAAGAAAAAAGAAACACACCAATAAAAAAATAGAACATATATAGAAAATTGGTGAGCTTAATATGACATGAAATTCACTATATTCTTTAAATTTTAAAGATAGAAAGTATATTAGAGACCCTTTTAATAGATTCATTTTTAGGCAAATTACTAAGACACCCTTGAGATTTTGTTTAATATATTAGTTAGTCTCTTCATTTTTTGAAATATATTATGAAATCCATCAAGTTTGGTTTAATACAACATTTAGTCCTTCTATTTATTTTTTCCTTTAAAAACAAACAAAATGTCAAATTTTTCATTCTCTTTTTGTCTTAAAAAATATCAAAAAAAATACCGAAAGCATTTTTATTGTTATCAACTTAATACTAAAATATCAAATTTATTCTTTTTTTAAATGTATTTTTTAAGTTAACTAAATGTCAAATTTATCAAAATATAAATGATGGCATATTTGGTATTTTTTAGTTGATTAATAGAATATTTTAGTTAATTAGTAGAATATTTTATTCAAAATTAACAAAATATCTTTTCAGTGTATGAAACTAAACATAAGAAACTTATAATATATTTTTAAAAATAAATGAACTAACTAGTATATTTAATTAAATCTCAATAGTGTCCAAATAATTTACCCTACGTTCTTTATAATAAAGAAGTGAACTCAAATAAAAAATTTATTGGAATACTCTAACAACAAAAAAAAAAATATATATATATATATATATATATATATATATATTACATGCAAAGAAGTTACAAATATGGTTTTAAATAATGATTTTATATATTGTATTGGTATCAGAATCGGTATAATAGTATTGGATTGAATCAAAACATATCTTCAAACTGTATCTTCTATCGATACTATAAATTTTTAAAAAATAATTTATAAAAAAAATTTTCATACCGTATTATTATGTATTTTCGGAAGATATTTAAAATCATGATTGGAATTGTGTTGACGTGTGCCAAACAACCCTCTCCCAAAGCAAAATAAATAGCGTGATGCATATCAATGTAGTCAAAGTCAACTCCCAAGTCCTCATACCGCACATGGAAGCAAGTGATTGGTCCACACGAGAGTGGCGACCTAACCTGTTTGGCCAACTTAGGGTTATCCATTACACATCATCTTTATAGCTGTCTATCCTAATCAAGCGCCACGTGTTACTTTTGAACAAGCAAATCTAAGAGGACACTTTTATTATAGGGATTAACAAGCTAAGGTGTACAAGATCTCAACAACCTCTTGAGAAATCTATGAGAAAAAAAGATTGATGAAGAAGAAAAAAAAAAAAACATACAGATGTCAAGATGTTTTATTAGTTTAAATTTATTTTGGATGAAGATGTCTAGTTGAACATGATTGCAAGAGGTTATTAATTTCTGGGTGATACCATTCACATGAAACGATGATCAAGATACCCTTTTGTGAATTTGTAAGATCAAGAAAAGTATATATTTGTAAAATAGATAGTCTTATGCAAATTTAGGATTATAAAAATAAAAGAAAATTACATTAAAAAAAAAGAGGTAAAATTTATTATTTGGTCTCTATATTTTTTATTTGACGATGTGAGCCTCTACATTATTATCTTATTAGCAATTAAATTCTTTTCTGATATATTTTTTAAAAAAATTTATTGACTAATGACGATAGTATACTGATATGGTTTTTTATTTAATTGAATTGATTATGATATAAATTGAAGTGTGTAATTTACATATGACTCTTAGTTATATTGCCGATGCAATTCAATTATACATTTCAATTCATCACATTTAAGCCAAGTTGGATAAAAAGAACAATTTATCTTAGTAGACTAACAGTATATTAGTTTAATTTTTAAGAAATTATTAAAAAAGGACTTAATCGTTTAAAATATAGTAGTAGAGGAACTTAAATAATAAAAAATAGAAGTATATGGATCAGATTGGAAAAATATTAAAAATTATAAAGACCAAATGATATGTTTTACCTAAATTTTACTAGGAAATATCCATTGTCTAAATCTGAATGGAATAGAAAGATAAGTTTTAGGGTGCATTTGATATTGTTGCATATTTTTGGCTTTTAGATTTTTTTAATTAAAAATTAAAAGAACGATATAAAATAATTTAATTTAATAATCAATATAGAATTGCTTTGTCATTTTTATATCTACTGTTTAGTTTAACCCAATTTATATCAGATTTATCATTAACTGCTTGCTTATTGTCAATTTAAGCACAAGCATTGGCAGAGCTAGAATTTTTAAGTCAGGAGAAGAAAGAGCTAGAGGGGGTAAAATGGATTTTCAATATTATTTATAGAGAAGAGCTAGAGGGGGTAAAATGGATTTTCAATATTATTCACATTGGACAACTTTTAAAAAAAATAATATAAATTTACATATTATTATATATATTTTAATATATTTTAAAAAGGTAAGAGAGGAGCAATGACCCACTCTTAAGTCAATGCAGCTTTGCCACTTATCACAAGACATACCTTGCTTGCCACACCAAATTTACAGCTCAATGCTTGAAATTCGCTTGTTATACATCTGGAGATTGCCTAAATTATCGTCAGTCGCCAAATGTGTACCTTCATACTCACCAATAAACCTGATGGATTCCAATATTTCTTCTAATTCTAATTGCTTCAAAAGCTTTATCACAAACCCTTGAATTAATTCCAGAGGTGAACAATCAATTAGTTCTCATACTTTAAGAGAAAATTTTGTAATTTGTACAAGTTTTTTTTTTTTTTGAAAATTATTATTTACTCTCTATATTTTGATATAATACACTTATACTTCCGTGATGTTTGAAAAATAAACGATTTGCCCCTTATAATTTAACATAATACACTAGTATTTTCCTAATGTTTGAAAAAGAATATAATACAGTAGTAAAAAAGAATATTGTCTTTTGTTTACAGGTATTAGTCTAATAAATCAAACTTGTAGGGGATACTAGTACAATATGTCAAAACTTCAAAGGGTAAATAGTATAATTTTCAAACTTCACGAGGGTATTAGTGTATTATATCGAATTACATTAAGGTAAATAGTGTATTTTTTAAATATCAGAAAATACTAGTATATTATGTCAAAATACATTAGACAAATAGTAATTTTTCTTTTTTTTATAACGGAGGGAAAAATCCAAAGAACAGCACAAAAAAATACTAAATTGGCACTGATCGAGGCCAAGACACTGCAATCATATCATCTTATAGAAGCGAGGCGATACTTTAAAGTAGTGGCAGAGTCATATTCACTTAAAAGTGGATAATTGTATTCTTTCAATTTTTTAAAATATATCCAGTAGTATATAAATTTATACTTTTTTTAGTATTTATTTCCTTAAAAGATATTAAAAGTCTATTTTTACACTTTTAACCAAGAGATTCTAGCTATTTGCATTCCCTTGTCTTAAAATCCTAGCTCCATTCTCCTTTGAAGAGGCTCCATAAACTCCGGCACCCCTCGATCTATCAAAGCTTAAAAACTCATTAGCAAGCCACAACCATTCCTCTAAGGTTGTTATGTACATGTAATACAAATAATTTTTTTTTAAGATGGAATTATCATATATAACTCATAAAAGCGTCTCTAACAATGTTCCTAAATCACTTTTTACTGAATTATAAAAAATTTAACTCTCTATTTTAATTTATTTTGAAAATTGTCTTTATTTCAACAATACTCTATTTCATTTTGCTATCTAAATTTTTTTATTAATATAACTTTCTTAATATTAATATAAATTTTTTTATTAAAATAACTTTCTTCAAAAGAGAGGGACCAGAAATAAAAAAAAAAAATAACAAATAGCTCTTTATTGTTCTTATGTATGAGGAGAGAGAATATCACTTTTAAAAATTATAAGTAAAAAATTTGACTTTAGAAAGCTATTGAATGATATAGAACTTCTAAATGTGAATAAACAGTGAAATAAAAAGAATATTGGGGATGCTTTATGTGAGACAAAGAATAATTAGGATAAATTAAGTTCTCTATGTTTTAAATGCATGTTGTTATTTTGTAATTCTTGTTAGGGGTGATAACGATATGAATTTTGTGGGTACCTATATCTAACCAAATATGTTTAAAATTTAATGGGCAATCATATTAGGATTTTGAGATGATATATAATTCATCAACCAATAAAGACACACAAAAAATAATTAATTATATCGATATATTCAATAAATTACAACAAAATTAATTACAAATATAATGGGAATTGGAGATTTGAAATATAATTTTTCTATCATCATGAATAATATTTAATTTTTTTATTTTAATTTTGATGTGTTGAATTATATTTTACATTTTATTTTGTTTGTTTTATTCTATTTTTATAGTATTTATGATAGATTATTTATATATTTTTAAATTTTTAATTATTTAATCAGTTTAAGTTTTATTTTATTTTTAAAATTTTTAATAATAAATGGATAATTAAAAGAGTTTGGATATTGAATGAATAATATTAATTGGATTGGAATAAATACAAATAAAGATATAGATAAATCGAATTCGGATTCTGGTAGATTATTTTCCGAAGCTCTGTCATGGGTTTAATTTTTTTTATTTTTTTTTGCTGTCCATTGAGCCCATTTAATGATGTATGTTGAGGAGTTTCAAAGTGAGTTATGATATGTGAATTCGACATACAAAATACATAAAATTAACGGATTAGCATTGAGTTTATACGGTTCATGTTATAAACGGGTCAACTTATTTATAAAATGACTCAAATTGTGTTGTGTCACGGGTTGACACGTGAACCTGTTACACACCTGTTTAATTTTTTCGTCTCGTGTCGTGTCAACCTGACTTAATTTGTTTATAATATGTGTAAATTTATTGAAATATTAAGATTAATAATGTCATTTTACAAAAAAAATATAATATCTAAATATTATTTTCGTATCGTATCAGTTTATTAATAACCAAAAAAGATATAATCATATCGTGTCAAATTATGTCTTGTTATGTTAAATGATCTAAAAAGTATAATCGTGTCATGTCATGTCAAATGACCCAAAAAAATATAGTCGTATCAGATTTTATGATCCAAATATGATTTGAAAATTAAACGTGTCATGTTCGTGTAACCCATTTAATTTTCCGTATCGTGTTCGTGTCAACCCAATTAATAAATGAATTATGTTCACGTTGACTCTAATCATGTTACCTGAGTGGATCGATACGACACGAACACGACCCGCCAACCCATTTTGACACTATTGTTCACTTCTACCGTCAAAAAATGAAGAAAAACAATACTTTTCCATTTATAAGGCAATGATCCGTTTAACATTGCATTTCAAAAAAAAATATTTCATGGAAAAAATTTTGTATTTAAATTTTTTTAAGTTTTGAAAACTGTTTTTGAAAAAAAAAACAGATGAATAAATGTTTTATCCAAAAGCAGTTTATAAAAAAATTTTAAAAAATTAGTTAATTAAATTAAAAAATTCAAAACATATTTTTAGGTCACTTAACAACAATTTCAAACACATTTTATATATGTTTCATTCCTTGTATTTCAAAAATTGCTAAATTGTCTTTGTAAATTCTAAGTGAAAAAAAAAAAAAAGAAGAATTAAAAACTACATATTAGATTCTTTAAAAAAAAAAACAGAAAATCAAAATAATCATTTTCCATAATTGAATTTTGTTCAAACAAAAAAAAATATTTTTAATTGAATAGAAATTCTAAGAGAACATAATAATAATAATAATTGATCCTTCAAGTTTCAATCACATAAATGGGAATAATAAATTAATATATAAACATAACTAATCACATGAACTATGACTAAATTTTTAAAATTTGAAATAAATGTTTTTTTTTAGTCTCATTAGTTTTACGAAGTTAATAAATTGATTTATGTTGGACAATATGACATGAATGTAATAAAACTTTATATTTGAAATGAATGTCATTTCAATCACATATAATATGTAATGTGGAGCTAATCAACCCATTCATAATTAAATTAATGGGAAAGTTACAGAAAACAAGTACATATTTTCCAACTTTTATAATTTTAAGTAATTAATATTTTTTTAAAAAAAAATGGGTACTAGAGTTGGCGTCGTTATCAACTTTAAGTATATACTCTTAAGACGTTAAATAATATGGGGAAAGTTCAAAAAAACATGTATGTAGTTTCCGAATTTTACAACTTTAAGTATGTAATATTTTTTTTGTACAAAATGAATACTTTTATTTGTGTCACTAGTAATTTTAAGTATATTTCTCTAACTCTTAAAGGACAACAAGGAAAAGAGAAAAACCTTCAAAGCAACTTGGAATGATTTTAGTGATTCAAGTGATGAAGAATCGAATAATGAAGTTACCAATTCCATATTTTTAGATTGAGAATGGATGAAATTAATAGTAATCATCTATCGAAGATTTCCTTCCCCTTGTTAAATCTAGAAATGAAATTCTTGAAACTATTAATTTTCTTTTCTAATAATGCATTTTTTTAATAAGTTTGTCAATATTATTTAAAACATTATCTTTAGTAGAATTTTATTCATATACAGATTTAGTTAACTCTTCATTAGAAAATTTTGATTTCTCAAGCCTCATTCTGAAGTTCTAACTACTTTTTTCAGTAAACTAATTCTAGAAGAATATTTTTCACACTTATGCATAAGCTTTTCTACATGCATCATGTCATAATCAAGAGCAAGATCAAGTTCTTGAGTTACCTCATTAGTAGAAAACTCTTCAAGTGTCATGATGCAAAGGTTGACAACTTTATCACCTGATTATTCATTACTTGAATTACTAGAGTCATTACAAGTTGTTTTAAAGACTTTACTTTTCTCCTTATTGTCCTTCTGAGTGTTAGAAAAATATAATTAAAATTATTAAGAGCGTAAAACACGGTACTCATTTTGCATAAAAAAAATACCATGTTCTTAAAATTGCAAAAGTCAAAAATTACATAACCTGTTTTTTAAACTTTTTCTCAAATTTTTTAACGTCGTTAAGAGTATGCACTTAAAGTTACTAACGATGCAAACCACGGTACTCATTTTGTATAAAAAAAAATACTACATACTTAAAAGTTGCACAACTTGAAAACCAGAAGCATATTTTTTGAAATTTCTCCTTAAATTAATTTATAATCGATACATAATCATATGAATTGCCATAAGATTTGAAATGGATGGCATTTCACATCTAAAAATGATATAAAATTAGCATCATGACTATGATCATGATTCTAATAGTATATAAGAAATATGTATCTTCTTTTCTATTAACAGTCTGTTGGCATTACCTGTGAGAAAATCCTTTTTGAAAAAAAAAAAACTTACTTTTAATTTTCTGAATTTTAAATACTATTTAAAAAAAAGAGATAAATAGAAAATTTTTTTAAAAAGTAAATTTGAAAAAATAATTTATAAAAAATTAAAAAACTCAATTAAATAAAAAAAGGGTAAATTACATAAAAAAAAATTCGGAACTTTTACTTTTTAATAAAAATAATTATATTCTTTATTTTTTAACTTTTAAATATATATATACTTTCAATTTTATATCAAATGTAGTCTTAGGAAGAATTTAATTTAGTTTGACAGTAACATGACACTTCAGACCTAATTTTTTTAATTTAGCAATGTATGTGTTATTTATTTTTTAAAATTAATATAATGTTTTTTGAAATAATGTGACAATAGTTAAAAAATTATATAGATCTGCGCAGAACTAGATATCAAAGGGCTATAAGTTTACATAGATATAAATATATATGTTTAAAACTGGTCATATATAGGTTAGATACATACAGATATAACTAGATTAATGCAGACATACTTTCAGTATGAAAGCTACCTATTTAACTGTATAAAAAAAGTTATGTCCCATCATTGCTATACCAAACTAAATTTCTCTTGAGACTACATGTAATGTGAAATTGAAAATATATCTATTTAATAGTTAAAAAATAAAAAGTACGATTATTTTGACATAAAAGTGAAAGTTTATGATTTTTTTATGCAAATTGTCCTAAAAAATTTCTAAACATATTTTTTTAATACCCAACTACAAAACTTCTAATGTTTAACACTAATGAATCGGAACATTAGTAAAGATAAATTAATTTTTTTTTTTTTATTTAGATCCATTTCATAATGGATCAAACTAATAAAAGTATATTATAAAAATTATTTTACTTATATATATATAATATTTTTTTTTATTTTTTTAAATATTGAGGCCAATAATATTTCATTAATTTAAATTGACCAAATCTAAGTAAATATGTCTTAGTTAATTAGCATACCCAAAAGATAGAAACACCATATAAATATCAAGTGCAAGTTAAAGTGTTTAGGCACTCAAAATGTTTCTTCACCTATTCAATAAAATTCATATAATAAATATACTAACTATTGTAAAATAAAGAAGAATAGGAAAAAATAAAGAGAGAGTAGAAGAAAGAATAATTTTTCTTGTTGTTCATACATTCTATTGAAGAATAATCTCTCGTGTTGTTCACACATTCCATTAAGTGTAACATCTATTTATAGGTGTAGAAAAATTTCAAAAATATAGTTTTATTTCCATAAAAAAATCTATCTATAAAAATAATAATAGACATCCAATATTATCTAAAAACTTTAATTTTGTTCTCCAATTTTTCAAATGTTGTCTCTAGGAGAGCTTTTGTAAATAAATCTATCAAATTATCAATAGATCGAATTTGATGAATATCTAATACTCCTTGCTTTTGAAGCTCATTTATTAAAAAAAAAAAAAAACTTTGGCAAAATGTGTTTGGTTCTATCTCCTTTAATGTATTCTCATTTGAGCTATGCAATACAAGCAACATTATCTTTATATAGTACTGTTGGACTTCTTTTATGAAATGAGATATTACATGTTTCTCTGATGTGTTGGATCATAGATCTCAACCATATGCATTTTCTACTAGCCTTGTGAATTGTCAATATTTTAACATAATTAGATGATATGACAGCTAGAGTTTGGTTAGTAGAATGCTGAGATATAACAATGTCACCATATATAAACATGTAACCTATTTGTGATTAAATTTTATGTGAATCAGATAAATATCAAGCACTAATGCTCCAATAGCATTAAGATATGACACTTTTGGATAAAGTATTTCTTCACCAACTTCTCAGGACGAAAAGGCGGGTTAATTATATGAATGGTATCAAAACTTGTCACTTTATTATAAATTGGCACAAAAACTTTTAATTGTTATATATTGGAACGAAAAGTTTCAAAAATATTGCAATCTAGTACCTGAAATTAATTTTCGGTGTCGAAATGTCAAATTGACAATACCATATCATGTGAATTTTCATTTCAGCTTTTTTTTTTTTTACAATGAATAGATGCAAAAACGACGCTATTTAGTAATATTTAAAGATAAAAAATATCTAAATTAAACATGATGTCATTTTTACATGTATTCTCTATGGCAAAAATACTGACGTGCAAGTTCACATAATGTGACATTGGCAATTTGATATTTGGGCATTGAAAATTGACTAGGGTACTAGATTGCAATGTTTTTAAAAGTTTTGGTATCAATATGCAATAATTAAAAGTTTTGGTACAAATTTGTAACTAAGTGATAAGTTTTTGTACTATTAATACAATTAACCCACTAAAAGGGTTATTTTTCAAATCTAGATATCTAATAATCATAAGAGAACTCATTGGATGAGATTTATCCATATTAAAATATTTTAATATCTTTTCAATACAAGTTGACTAATGAATAAAAATTCCTTCAAATAAATGATTAATCTACAGACTAAGATAAAATTTTGTTTGTCTCAAATTTTTCATTTCAAATTCATTTTTTAAATAAGTTATTGCTTCTGTCAACTCTTCAGGAATCCTATAATATTTAAATCATCAACTTAAACTTCAATTATAGCAAATCCAGAATTTGTTTTCTTAATAAAAATATATGGATAAATTGGATTGTTACTATATTCTTTCTTCACAAGATATTCACTAAAATGGTTATACCACATTCGTCCATATTGTTTTAGTCTATACAAGGATGTTTGTAACTTAATTGAATATATTCATCGAGGTTTTGAGCTACATATTTTAGGCATTTTCAATCCTTCAAGGACTTTCATATAAATATCATTATTAAGTGATCCATATAAATAAGCTATAAGGACATCCATAAGTTGCATATGAAATCTTTCTAAACTTGGTAGGCTAATTAAAAATATAAATGTAATTGCATCCATAGTTGGAGAATAAGTTATTTCTTAATCAATGTCAAGTCCTTGTGAGAATGCTTGTGCTAAAAGTTGTGCATTATATCTCATAATTTCATTTTTCTTGTTATATTTACGTACAAAAACTCATTTATAGCTACTAGCTTAATATTTTTAGGGGTAAAAAAAATGGGCCCAAAGACTTGATATTTTTCTAATAAGATTAATTCTGCCCAGGTTGCTTTTTTCCATTTAGGCCAATCATTTTTTTGTCGACATTCATTAATGAATTTATAAGGTTCAATGTCCTCTTTCTTTTGCAATATCAATTGCTACTGTATATGCAAATATATTGTAGGCATCTATTTCACTTCGGATGCATTTCTTTTCTAAAGTGATATAGTTGATTGAGATCTAATTATTTTCATCATTCTCAGGTACTTGAACCTCTTTTGGGATTACTTGATCATCTATGTCTTCTGTTATAGGCTCTACAGAAATATCAATAATTTTTGAATTGTCACTTTGTTTATGTTATTCCCTTTTATTTCCTAGGTTTTATCCTTAGAATCGAGTAGGCTACCATGCTTCTAGTGTGTCATAGACTCATTTGCTATAACATTAACATGTTGTCCTACATGGACATTAATTCTAATTTGAGCATTTTTAGCTAGTATATGAAATATAGTAACTCTTTTTGGATCACAAAATGCATCTGACAATTGGTTTGCTATACTTTACAAATGAATGATTCTTTAAACTTCTAATTGACAATGTTTTATATAAGGATCAAGATAATTTAATGAAGGCCCATTCCAAACAATTTGTTTTATTCTAATTCATAGTATTTTGTATAAGGATCAAAATAATTTAATGAAGGTTAATAGTTTAAGATAATTAATTATAGAGGGGATTTATATCCAATGTATTTTCTTAATCTCTTACGAAGTTCCATTTTTACGTGATGTGGATAGTCAATTAGAACATAAAAAACACATTCAAAAATTTTCAAATGGAAAATATTTTATCTTCGCTAGAAACCAATTGTAATGGAGAAAATTGATAGTAACTAGTTGGCCTGACGCGTATAAAAGTTGGTGCATATAAAATTGCATGTTCTCGAGCAATAATTGAAAGATTTGTTTTCATAAGTAATGATCTAACTATTAATTGGAGACATTCAATGAAAGATTCTGTTAGACTATTTTAAGTATGAACATGAGCTAAGGATATTCAATACTTATTCCAATTGACAGATTAAAGGCATTAGATATAAATTTACCAGCATTATCAAGATGAATTGCCTTAATAACATATTTTGAAAATTGTGCTCTTAATCGAATTATTTGAGTAAGTAATATAGCAAATACTAGATTTCGAATTGATAATAAACATACATACGACCATCTTGTTGATGCATTTATTAACACCATAAAATATTTACGTGGTCCACATGGTGGATGAATTAGTCTACAAATATCATCTTGTCTATTTTTCAAAAGTTTAGGTAATTCATTTTGAATTTTGCTTGATGAAGGCCTAATAATTAACTTTTTTTGAGAGCAAGCCAACATGAAAATTCATTAAATTGAAGAATCTTTTGGTTCTTCAATGGATAACCATATAAGCTCTCAATATTTTTCGCATCATTGTTGATTTAGGATAACCTAATCGATCATGCCTAAGTATTAGGCTTAGTAAACTTTTGATTTACTACCATATTTGTTTCAATTATATACATATATGTGTAATATAACCATAAGAGAAAACATGTAATTTTTCCAATACACATTTCTTACCAATTACATGGGTTGTAATATAGAGATATTCAATATTTTTTATATTTATAGTCTCAATATGATATCCATTTCAGCAAATATTTTTAAAACTCAATAAATTTCGGCGAGATTTTGAGGAGAATAATGTATTTTTAAAAAAGAAATATGTACCTCTACCTCTGAGTAGTAATATATTTGCTCTTTTGAAATCTTCAATTATTCTTTTACTATAAATATTGTATTCACATAAGTTTCTTCCATTATTGAGTGAGAAAAATATTTCTTGTCTTTTAGGTGGTTGCACTATTTACAAGACATAAATCTGATTCATTTGTTCTTAATCTTACCAATGGTTGATCTGGATCCTTAATATCTTCATAAAAATAAAATATGTTTATAAGAAACAAAGTAATAATTTAATTAAATCAATCCAAAAATACTTAAGTTACTAATACTTATAAACTATTATTTAAATAAAAGAAAAACATAAATCAAACTAGGGAATTAAAAGAAACACATAATTTTATACATCTACATTGTCATTGCTAATCAAATGATCAATTTTTCTTTCAGGATTCTCAAAGAAATCCAATACATCTAAATGTGCGAGATCAGCTAAGTCATCACCAAAATCATCATTATTTTCTGCCAAATTTGCTTCTATATTTTTGCCTTTCTTCTTCAAGACTATTATAGAGATCGGTAAGATATTTGGGTGCACGATATGTACGAGGTCAATATCCTTTCATATTGCATTGATAACATTAATTTTCTGAATTTTGTATTGCTCTATTATTCTCTTCACGATTCTTTCATTTCTGTGGAAAAATGCATAATTATTTCTACCAATATGATTGCTTTTATTATGCTTTAGGTCATAATCTCGGCCATATCCTTGACTACAATTATTTTTGTATCATCTTCTTCATCCATGCCCAATATTATTATATGTTATCTCATTCACTTCAGGGAATAAAGCAAAACCAGTTGGATGAGTTTCATGGTTTTTCAATAAGAGTTCATTATTTTACTTAGCAACAAGAAGATATAAAATTAATTAAATTTTTTTAAAAATTTTTTTCTCGATATTGCTGCTGTAGGAGCATATTCGAGCCATGAAAAATAGTAAATATCTTCTCTAATATATCATAGTCAGTAATATATTCTCAACATAATTTTAATTTAGAACTTATTCTGAAAGCTGCAGAATTATATTCACTTACAATTTTAAATTCTTGCAATCGTAAATAGTTCATTCATAACGAGCCTTTGAAAGGATGACCGATTTATGATGGTTATATATCTTTCTTTCAAATTTTTCTAAAGAACTAATGGATCTTTAACTGTCAGATATTTGAGTTTCAATCTTTTATGAAGATGATGATGAAAAAAAATCATCTTCTTGTCGCGATTTTGTTGAAATTCTTGATTTCTATTTTTTATTATGTTTCCAAGACCCATAGCATCTAGACACCACAAATCATTCTTATTCATGATGTCAAGTGCCACATATTTGAGTTTTGTCAAAGTTGACATTATCTATAAAAAATAAATAATATATTAATTATTATGTCTTTTAAAGACTTATAAATATTAATTTTTAAATAAATTGAGATATTAAATTTTATGATACTTAATTTTTTTTAGGAATTTAGAATTATATTCTTCAAAAATTTATTCCTTAATTATTTATTTAATTAGTTTTTCAAGATCTAAAACTAATACTAATTCTTCATGAAATAAAAATATAAGTCATTTATAACTATATATAACATTAGTTCTTTAGAAACTTGAATCAATATTAACTAACATGCAGTTTAAATATAGAAACAAAATAAATGACGAATAGAATTTAATAAGAATTTTAGATTAATCATAGAATCCACGCCAACTAAATCTACATAATATCAAAAAAAAATTATTAAAATTAGTAAAGTGATAGTAACAAATAATAAAATAATTCATATAGTTACGAGGTTGCATAGAAAGAAAAATAAATTAACAAATTTACTAAATAAAGAAAAAAAAGAAAAGATTGGAACCATCAAGAGAGCATGCTTTACTAATTCATTTCCTCCGTCCCTATCTATAGTCTCAGAAACCAACGAATTTTAGCCGAAATCAATCCATCATATCAAACTGAAAAATAAAACAAACAAAATAACGGATACGCGAGACTACTTACCGAATCTACAAATCTTTAAATCAAATAGCGAATAAGTGATACTAGGCAAGAAGCACCGTTGATTGGCACACAATCCGTGGAAAAATAAAACAAAAATCTAGCCTAGATAATTTTCTAGTAAAAACCCTTTGATCTTGAGTTTTAATTTTGTTTTTTCAAATAATCGTATTGATAATATATTATAAAATAAAAGAGGAAAATATTGCTAATATATGTTCAATATTAAATTATTTTCACTTCATTGTTTAAATATTGCTTAATTCTATTTTATATATTCATTTTCTGTGAAAATAAAAATAGAAAATTATTTTTACACAAAATTAAATGGATTTTTTTCCTGCAAATCTATAATTCACAATGATTATACAAATAAAAAAACATTATAGAATTAATTTAATTATATAATATTAATATTTCCTTAATTTAAATTGATAAGATCTAAATAGATATTTCTTGAGTTTAACAAACTAGGTTACTCAAATATCGAAGACTACTGACATAAGATAGAATCTGGGCATAGCCAAAATTAGATATAAGGATAACAATAAGAAAAGTGTAAATGATCAACTATTTAATAATAATAATAATAATAATAATAATAATAAAAATTTAGATATATTATATAACTTTAAATATATTAAGTATTCTCTTTTAATGTCAGTTCTTCGACAATATATTTCAAATAAGTAGCCAAATGAGAGAGTAAATAGTAAAAGAGTATTATATTATATAAGTTCAAATATAAAAATGAAGTAAAAAAAAGTGCAATAAGGTATAAAAAATAAGTATAAAATACAGAAAATGGTGTAGATAGCATAAATTTTAGATATGCAAAAATAAATACATTTTAATGAATAGTCAAATGAAAAAACCAATAGTAAAAGATAACTATACTATATAAATTTAAATATAAAAATACAGTGAAAAAAAAGTGCAATAATGAAAAAAAATAAGTATAAAGTGCTGCAAAGTAATGTAGACTGCATAAATTTTGTATATATAAAAATATATATATTTCAATAAGTAATTAAATAAGAGAGTTAATAGAAAAAAATGATCATATTATATAAGTTCAAATATAAAAATGCAGTGAAAAAAATGTATTAAGAAAAAAATACAAATGCAGAGTGCAGAAAAATAGTATAATGTGCATAAATTTTGTATATGTAAAAATAAATGCATTTTAATAACTAGTCGAATGAGAGAACCAATAATAAAATATAACTATATCATATAAGTTTAAATATGAAAATGTAGTGTAACAAGTGATAAGAAAAAAAAATAAGTATAGAGCGTAAAAAATAGTGCATAATGCATAAATTTTATGTATGCAAAAATATATTGTTTTTTAGATACTTGATAACTATTAATTATATGTATTATATGTAAATATATATTATTTTTTATACATTTGATAACTATTAATTTTATGTATTACCAATAGATAAAGAAAGCAATAAAATTTATTGTAATTTCTTCTAGGTCATTTGAAAGGAACTGCAAAAATAAATTTTAAATTTTACTTCAGAACTCTTTTTTTAAAAAAAAAGTTGGGAGAAACCGGGCCCCCTCCGCCCCGTATGCATACCTCCGTCTCTGGATAGAATCAACATATAAGTATCAAGTACAATTAAGGTGTTAGTTCATTATATCTATTGTTTAAATTTTTTTTCAGAAAAATTAAAAATGTCATTTAAAATGTATAATAATAGGTATAAAATGACAATATTATTCTTTTTTAGAAAAATTAAAAATAGTTATGAGTATAATTAATTTAATAAATTTTATTTCTCTACTCCAAATTCAAGACAAGGATAAAATTGGAATTGACAATTTAAAATGTGAATTATAGCGAAATAAATTTTATTTTGTTATGATACAGATAGAACGGAATGAGAGTATAATATTTGCAAATTAATTATTTAATAGGACACTGATTTGAAGTCGATACGCACTAATGAAGACATGACATGGAATTATTAGGGAGTACATCCTCAATTTCAATAAAGCTTAAAGGTCATCTAATCCAGTTAAAGCAATTGCTTTGCAAATAAAATGGATGTCTTATTCAACTTTTTCAAATTTGAATAAATTAAAATTTTAATATGATACTTATATCATATATATTCATTAATTGCTATCACAGCCTATATAGATTATAATAATTTAAAA
Organism: Balakata baccata; assembly: GCA_949630135.1. Taxonomy (NCBI): domain Eukaryota; kingdom Viridiplantae; phylum Streptophyta; class Magnoliopsida; order Malpighiales; family Euphorbiaceae; genus Balakata; species Balakata baccata. The sequence continues at coordinate 76,455 of CATIWF010057598.1, read as the reverse complement.
AGAAATTAATGTTATTAATTAAATAATATACACTCAATAAGAGGAGAATAATATGTAAAGGAATAATTATTATCTATTAATATCATGTGATTTGATAATATGTGAAGCAGTACTGTGGCTAAACATCAAATTATTAAAAAGAAAAAAAAAAGGCCAATACAAAAAAGATAAGCAAAAGAGAGAATACTCACTTAAAATATTTAAGCCACCATTTGTATTGAAAGATTTTAAAAATCATGAATTTTATAAAATTTATGGATTATGAAATCTATAAATTCTAAAAATTTTATAGTTTGATTTGATTATAAAATTTATTGATTGATTATGTAATTTTTCTTACACTCATATCTTATTTAATGATCAAAATATATGAATTTAACTATTAATATTGAAAATTTATTATTAATTAATCATATACAATCAATTCCACCGCATGATTAAAAATTAGAAAAAAATAAAATTAATTATTTTAAGAGTTTAAAAAAAATAGAAAAATAAAAAACAAAGTTAGTAGTAATCCATCTCTTTATATCTTATAAGTTAACATTTGGAATATAATCTCTATTTCTTAAAATAAGAAATTGTTATACGTAATAATGTTTAATTATATTGCTATAAACTAAAAATTATTTTTATTAATAATTAATGCATATTAAGATATATTATGCAAAATAATAATAATAATAATACAATTATTTGAAATTAAAAGAAAAATTATTTTATTTTTTTTTAAGATTAAAAATAGTTTTGTAATATTATTAATTTATAAAAGACAGTCTTAGAATTAAAAAAGTTTGACAACAATCTATCGTTGATAAAAAAATTGGATTTTGGACTTTTCAACCTAAGGGTTCAGAATTTTATTGGACGAATGATTTTTCAAAATTCATAGATTTTAATATTTTTTTAAGTAGTTAAATAATAAATTTGATATTTATGCATTGTTCAAAATTTATCATCCAAAATCTTTCTATCCTAACATAGTATTGGTGAATTCTTACATTGCATTTGATGTATCTAAATTGATGGCAGTGATGCATCCATGGAGAAGTTATGCAATAAACAGTATAAAGGTCCTGTTTAGTATTGTAATCAGAAGAAATGCTTTTGGAAAAAAAGAATTTTTTATTTTTTGAAAAAATTTCTTTAAATTACTTAGATCTCCTAAAATTGTAGTTAAATATACTAGTTAATCTCTCTAATTTTGAAAATATATTATGAAGTTTCTCGAGTTTAGTTTCGTTAATTCTCCACATTATTTTTAAATGAAATATTCAAATAGTCAATTAGAATCTAGTCAAAATTAACTTACAAATTTAACATTTTGTTAACTTAAATACCTTAAAAAAGAAGGAAAATTTGACATTTTACCATTTTAGTATCAAAATTGATGACATTAAAAAAAATTTTAGTATTTTTTAAGACAAAAAAAAATTGAAAAATTTTATATTTTGTTCGTCTATAACAGTAAAAATAAACAGAATGATTAGATAGTATATTAAAACAAATATGAAGGACTTCATAATATATTTTAAAAAATATAGAGATTAACTAATATATTCTACCAAACATTAGGGATCGAAGTAATTTATCCAATAATTGTTTAAAAATTAAACTTGAGAAAAACAGTTTATGAAAAAATAAAATAAAAATCAATCAGTTTAATTAAAATTTTAAACTTGCTTTTTTATAACCTACAACAATCCTAAATGCAGCTAATATATGATAACTAATTACATGAGAATTAAGCATGAAAGAGATTGAAGGGTTTTTTTTTTTTCCCCTTTTTAAATTAGAGAAAGAGATCGAAATCTAATTAAGAAAGCTAGGGTCATATATAATGAATAGAAAAAGGAGAGAAAGTATAAGATTGTGGGTGGCAAAAGTAGTACTAAGTTGTTGGCCATCAGTAAGACATATATTACTATTATTTCAAACAAAAGTTAATTTATTATTCATAGCCATTTAAAAGTTTTGATTAGAATATATGCAATTAGACAGTAGGTACAAAATTCACTATTTAATCTTGTAGAACAAATAATTAACCTCTATTATTGAAAATTTTCAGAACTCTATGACTTGAGCTCTAAAGTAGCAACCGCCATTCAAGATCACATAGAAAATGCAAAAATGAGAATGAAGATTACTTACTTCATTGAAGAAATAGAGCTGAATTTTTATACAAGCTGCTCCGTGAAAATAGGAGCAAGAAAAAAAATTGACTATTGAATATCTTGCCTAAACTAATAACTATTATTTTAGAGTGTGCAAAACTGAACCGAATCGAATGCTTTTCGGTTTATTCGGTTCAGTTTTAAATGTTTAAAAACCGATTAAACCGAACTGACCGAACTTTTATATATATATATATATATATATATATTTTAATGATTTATTATAACTTTTAGATAAAAAATTATGATTTGTAATATTTTATTTTGATTTATAGTAGGATAAAATCATGAACTATAAAATTTTATTTTAATTTATATTAACTAATTTTAATTTAGAGTAATAATTAGTTTTAATTTATACAAATTTATAAAGTTGTGATAATTGATTTCAATTTATAATAATTCATAAAATTATGATAATTAAATTTAATTTGTAATAATTATAGTAGTTGATGAAGTAATGATTATATTAATTTATCATAATTTCTGCTATTTTATCTTAATCTATAGTTATGTTTTTTAATTATAACTTTAACTTATATATTATGTTTGATAAAGTTATAATAATTAATTTAATTTTATTATAATTAATAAAGTTATGATATTTGGTTCTAATCTATTATAATTGATAAAATGTAATAATAATAATAATTTGTATAAATTTAATTAATTAGTTAATAAAACCTATTAAACCGAACCGAAATGAAATATTTCGATTAAATTTTTATAAATTACAATCGGTTCGATTTTTTTAAATTCGATTCTGTTCAAAAGCGAACCGAACCGATACACACTCCAACTATTATTACTATAACTAAACGGTGAATAAAAGCTAACTTCTACACTTTAATGAAACGATTCATTTTTAATAAATGACACTAACAACTCGAGTTGTTTTGCCTCTCTTTGAATATATTACTTGTAACAAAACACTAGCACAACATTAGCTCAACACAGCAACAACTGCTGATTGTTGATTGCTATTTGTACATCCCCACCTTAAGTTAGAGGTGGAGGAGAAACCAACCCCAACTTGCAAGTGAGAACTTGAAATTGCAGCCCAGGAATATCTGCCAGCTGTAGATGTGAATTAACATGATGAAGACTAAAATCCCTCTTTAAACTTGTTGCGCACTATGTGACAATTAATGTCCAAGTGCTTTGTCCATTCATGAAAGATGAGATTTTCAGTGATGTGCTAGGCAAACTTGTTGTCACACCAAAAAGGGATATGCATACTAGCGAGAAGATAGGCAATCCATTGAAGCTCACAAACGGTTGATGCCATACTTTTATACGCTACTTCACAACTGGAACGAGATACAGTCTGTCGTTTCTTTGTTTTCCACGAAATGGGAGCATCTCTTAGGAAGATACAGAACCCAGTGAATGATTTTCTAGTGATCTCACAGGCTGCCTAATCACTATCACTATGAGCCACAAGTTGAAAGCTGTTGTCTGCTGGATAAAATAAACCCTGTGCAGGAGTATGTTTGATGTACTGGACAACACGCACTGTAGCTTTCTAATGCATTTGACAAGGAGCTGCAATAGATTAGCTTAATTATTGAACGCTGTATGTAATGTCCGGCCTGGTAAGATTGAGATAGATAAGCCTCCCCAGTAACCTTCGATATTGTTCTGCATCATCAAGAGAGGGAGAATTTGTGGAGAACTTGAACCCCTTAGGGAAGGGTGTAAAAGCAGGTTTTGCTCCTTGCATACTAGCATCTATTAGTATATTTCTGATGTACTTCCACTGAGATAAGTAAGCCCCTGCAAAAGTTCTTTCAATTTCCAAGCCCAAAAAGTATTTGGCAGGACCTAGGTTCTTGATAGTGAACTGACTATGAAGAAGAGCTTTAACTTCTTGCATAGTTGTTATTGAGTTCCCAGTCAAAAGGCAATCATCCACATAAATGAGAATGAGCAAGAATACATATCAGATGGACGCAATAAAAAGAGAGTGATCATGTGGACATTGGACAAATCCAAAGGAGAGCAAGTGTTTGGTGAACTCAACATTCCATTGCCTTAAAGCTTGCTTCAGGCCACACAAAAATTTTTTTAGTTTGCAAACTTGAACAAGGATAACTTTGGTACATCCCTCAGGAGGAAGAAGATAAACTTCTTCATCTAAAATTCCATCAAGAAACACGTTGTTTATATATATTTGATGGATTTCCCAACATTTAGCAATTGCCACAACAATCAAAACTCTCACAGTAACTAATTTGGCCATTGGAGAGAAACTTTCAAAGTAATCTACACCTTGCAACTAATTATAGCCCTTAGCAACTAAGCAGGCTTTATACCTATCCACACTTCAACCAGGTTTGAATTTTATCTTGTAGAACCATTTAGAGCCAATGGCATGCTTGCCTGGTGGTAAATTGGTTACCTCCCATATGTCATTACCCTCGAGTGCCTCTAATTCTTTATGCATAGCATCAATCAATTCTTTATGCCTCATTGCCTGCGTATAATAAGTAGGTTCTAAAGCATGACTTACATTGGCAAAGAAAAATGGTGAACGGACATGTAAGGACAAAGTAGAAGGGAAAAAAGATATAAAATGTACATTAACTTGAGAAACCTTTGAATTAAGTGCAGTAGGAACTATAGGTGAGTGCATAGTGCTACAAATGTAATATGGCATCCATTGTGGTGGTCTCTTTGTTCTGGTGCTTATTCTGGTTGGTTAAGGAGATGAGGGTGAAGAAGAAATAGAATTGGAATATGAATTGGATGTAGTAGGTGAATCTGAAGAGTAAGGTGCTCAGTGTCTCTAGTGGGGAAGTAAGTAGAGGATAAAGGTACTGTTTGAAGGAGAAAGTTGTGGTAGAGCTGGAAAAGAAGGTTGATTTGGATATGTGGTATAGGGAAAGTTGTGTCCATTAAAATCACATCTCTTGAGACAATAGTTGTATGTGAAGGCAATACAAGGGTCTTATATGCCTTTTGCCCTGGGGTGTAACTAAGAAAGACTCCCTTATATGCGGGTCTAATTTGTCTTTATGAGGCTGTGTATTAGTAACATAACATAAATATACAATAGCCTCTATCTATTATAATCCGATTTCCTATGGTATAAAACCTCATATGGACATTTCCATTTTAAAACTGAACTACGCAATCTGTTCGGAACATAAGTAACAGCAAGCAAAGCCTCTCCCCAATATTTGACAAGTAAATGCTATGTCAAGTAATTTCTATGGCTCATTTCCATAACCCTATTCTATCAGGGAGTGTAAGGACACGACCTTTGATGAATTATCCCTACAGTAGTAAAGAGTTATATGCAACTCTTGTTAGTAAACTCTAAGCCATTATCACTTCTAAAACTCTTCATTTTACATTCAAATTGTATATTGGCCATGGTCATAAAACTAGACAAAATATCACAAGTTCTATTCTTTGATGGTAGTAGGTAAGCCCATGTCCCTCTACTGAAGTCATCTACTAAGGTTAACATGTAATGACCACCATTTGTGGCTGCCCTTTTATAAGGACCCTAAAGATCCATATGAATTAACTCAAAAACCATGGGAGTTTATACTACTTAATGGAAAGGGCAATCTGGTCTGTTTTGCCTGATGAGACACATGCATCACACAACTGATCAAGCTTATTTATAGAGATAAAAGGCAAATATTTCAATATTGAGATGGATGCATGTCCTAATCTAGTGTGCCAAGTTTGAACACTACTAGAATTATTATTCACTGAATTAAAAAGCAATACAATCAGAGTTTGCTTGAATAGGAAAAGAAATTGGTTTAGCAATTGAATCACAAACTTGCTAATTATTTAGTAGAGCAATGTGCTTTTGGATAACATATGGATGAAAGGAGCTGGAATCCAGCAAATATAGAGCATTATGCACTCTCTCAACTGCAATTAATTCTCTAATCCTCAAGTCTTACTAAAGACAGAAGTTAGAATGAAAGTGAAAGAACAAAGTAGTTGTACCGACCATTTTATGCACAGACAAGGGGTTAAACTAGAAAGTAGGTAAATAAAAAACATCTGTTAAGGAGAGTTTAGGTTGCAGTGAGACTGTTCTTGTATGTTGAATGGAAGTGATTGAGCAATTAGGCAAATGAATAGGGATTTGACTATGGGTTTGGTTTAGGTTGGACATTAGTTTTAAGTTGGAGCACATATGACTGGTTGCCCCCATGTCAATTATCGATGTAGGATCCTCAGAATAAGCAAGTGTGTGCAACATAGAATTATTTGGAATAGCACCTGCAAATTCAGTGTTATGAGCAAAATTCACAAAACCTCCTACTACCATTTTACCCGTCAAGCATTTGGCCACTTCCTGCTGTATTAGTTGAGCCATAGTATGCTTCCATGTCTCATTCGTGTCATTATGAGAAGTTTCTGTTACTTCCAATGGCGTTTCTGTATCATCACCTGCTATATTAGCATAGCCCTTCCTGTTACCAAATATTCCTTTAGGTTAGCCATTTAGTTTGAAACATGTATCTCTCACTTGACCACTGGTATTACAATGATCACAAAACTTGTCTCCCTCACTTGACCACTGGTATTACAATGATCACAAAACTTGTCTCCCTTATCTTCCTTTCCTCCTTTGCCTCCTTTATGGGACTGTAATTTTTGTGCAAACAGTGCATTATTGCCTTCTTGAAAGTCCATCTGAACACTATTCTTCTGCATACATAACAACATGGAGTAAGCCTTATTAATTATAGGCAGAGGAACAATCACCATAATGAAACTGTGTAATTGGTTCCTAACTCGAGTTGGCAGTGTTATTTATTAATTGGTTCCTAACTGCCTCATATGTATCGTTCAACCCTGTGAGAAATTTCATTAGCCTTGCATTGGAAGCTGATTGTTCAATAGCCGTATCAACTCCACAAAGGCACCTACCGCATGTACACTTTAGGACTGGCTGCAAGCAAGCAAGCTCATCGTATAGTTTTTTCTGCTTATTCAGGTACTGATCAACAATTAACTCCTTTTGTGTAATTGGACTAATTTCCCTCTTCAAATGAAATAGTAAAGGCTCATTGCTCTCTCGATATCTTTAGTCAAGTTTGAACCATAGTTCCTTTGTTGTTTCAGCATAAAGGAAAGATTCTACAATTTCCTATGATATGGAATTGAGAATCCAAGATATCACCATACAGTTCACACATCTCCATCGTGGAAGATCTTCATCTCCAGCTTCTGGTTTTTCAACAGTTCTATCAACAAAGTCTAATTTCACTTTGGCTTCAAGTGCGATCTGCATGGATCGATTCCATGAGAGAATTTCTCCCATTCAAAAGATTGGTAAGGAGAGCCATACTTGGATGGTCTGAGTTGTGGAGGAAAAAAGGATCGCCGTTAGCATACTCCATCGATCTTATGCAACTTCTTATCAAAACAGACTCAAGCTTGCAAATCAATTCCGAGATCAGAGAGTTTAGCAGATCTGCTCTGGTACCCTGAAAATTTCCAGAACTCTATTACTTGAGCTCTGAAGTAGAAATCGACATTCAAGATCACAGAGAAAATGCAGAAATGAGAATGGAGATTACTTATTTCATTGTAGAAATAGAGTTGAGTTTATATACAAGCTGCTCCGTGAAAATAGGAGCAAGAAAAGAAAAATACTAACTGTTGAATATCCTGCCTAAACTAACAATTATTACTACTTTAACTAAACTATGTGTAAAAGCTAACTTCTACACCTTAATGAAACGATTCGTTTTAATAAATAACGCTGCCAACTCGAGCTGCTTTGCCTTTCCCTCTTTGAATATGTCACTTGTAACAAAACACCAGCACAACATTAGCTCAACACAACAGCAGCTGTTGATTGTTGATTGCTACGTTTGTACAATTATCACCTATTTTGTTTCTCTGAAAGAATATTCTCCATTTAATACCATTTATTTTATCTTTTCATTAGATTTTTCCTCTTTTCACATATCAGCATTTGATCTTTTCATCATGTTTGTTGAACTCTGCTCCGGCTGACTGGTTCAATTGATTTAATCAGAACCGATAAAAAAAGGGCAATTGTTGGGACTTGAAGCATTTCTACTTGTAATTTTTGTTGCTGATGCGAAAATACTATGTCAGTATTCCATTAACTCAGTCGACCAGAATTGATGAAAGTACTTTCAAATTACAAAATTATAATCAAAGTATTTTTCTATTATAAATTGAAGTTTAGATATCATACCGTTACGCATTCCGTCCATGTAATTTACTCAAAAAATTATAATTAAGATTGGAGAGTGGATATAAAGTTAACTAACATATGTACCATTATAAAAATTACATGTCATTTTTGTATTGGAAATATATAGTGAGAATTATATAAAAAAAATGTTGGTAGCATTTCTCAAGAATCAAAATCCAAACATATTGATGGGATTGTCGTGATCCTAATCGATTTTAAATTAACTGATAATGTAGGATATTATATTTAAATGGAGAAGAAACCATTTAGCAAATTAACATTTAGTTTTATTCAATTAATTCTTGTTTTATTAGCGATTGATAGAATCCTGCCTAGTAAAGACTTCTTAAACCCAAAATTTGCCCATAAAACCAAAGTATACAGCTAACAAAATATAATTTTTTAACAGATAATAAATATTTTTTAAAAGGAAAATGAAGGAATATTAATAAAAGGAAGAAGACAGGTATATAATTCCATGCACTATACGAATATGTTGAATAACAACCAACATAAGCATACTCAAGAGAGAGAAAATTTTATCTATATTCAATTAACTTTGCTCTTATTACAGTAAAATTATAAAATTATTTTTTATCCTAAAAAAATGACTAAACTATATTTATGTTGTACAAAAGTCAATCCCTCCAATTTTTCGATATCACGTCAACCGCTACGTTAAATTTTCAGTGACACATTAGCCGCTATGTCAAATTTTCAGTGACACGTCAGCTGCCATATCAGTTTTTCAGTTACCCATATTAGAAAATTGGTCGAAAGTGACTTTAATAAAATGAAAACATAATTGAATAATTTGTTTAGAATGAAAATAAGTTTTTTAATTCTATTGCTGAATATATGAAATTAACTCCAAAGAGAGAGGATCATTGGATTCCTAACAACGTTAACACCATCAATAGCACTATAATTATTTAAAATATATATTAATTACCAACAAATTAAATTATTTATAAATAAAACTCTTTTGCTAATCATTGAATTAATTTAATTTTCTTCTCAACAAAAAAATATTCCTTGTTATGTTTTCTGTTTTTTAATGAAAGAACTCAGAGGTGATTCCAAATAAGGTAGGAAGATCAATCTCATTAGTTTAGTACAGCTTATTGTTCATTTTCAAAGTACTTTGTATGTGACTTTGTTTTGATTTTATCGCCAATTTCAGTTCAACTGGCCCATGATGATTCCTCATCCCAACCATACTATATTTTGTTTTATCAATAGATATATTGGTTTTAGCCAATGCATGAAATCAAATAATTGTCCAACATAAGGGTGAATTATATCGAAGATATCTCAATTATATAAATTGTAACAATTTAATATTTTAAAATTATTTGTAACATAAAAATACCTCAATTTTTATTTTCTAACTAAATAGTACTTCCGTTTTCAACTGTTAGTCCCTCTATTAGAAGTGTGACATGAAATATCTATATCAAATAAATTTTAATAAAAATAAAATTAGTTGTTTAATCCACATTAGATAAATTTCAACTTTACTGACTAGTTATTACAACTAATTTTTTGTTTTTATTAAAATTTATCTCATATGAATATTTTATATCATACTTTTGTTTGGGAGACAGATGAAGACGAAAATACTATTTAGTTATAAAATAAAAGTTGAGATACTTTTGTGTTACAAATAATTTTTGAGATACTGAATTGTTACGATTTATATAATTAGGATACTATCGGTGTAATTCACCCTCAACATAAACCCTCAACATAAAGAAAATTCGTTTGTTGGTATTACCATAAATATTTGATATTTTTCAACTTTACTGACTGGGTATTACAATTAATTTTTTTGTTTTTATTAAAATTTATCTAATGTGAATATTTCATATCATACTTTTGTTAGAGAGACAGCTGAAGACGAAAGTACTATTTAGTTATAAAATAAAAATTATAGTACTTTTGTATTACAAATAATTTTTGAGGTATTGAATTCTAACGATTTATATAATTAGGATATTATCGGTGTAATTCATCCTCAACATAAAGAAAATTTGTTCGTTGGTATTACCATAAATATTTTATATTTTTCTTTTTTCTTGAGATTAATATAAAATCAAATGTTTGAATCCAAGAGGATTTGGATAAATTGACATATGACTCTTTTAACTTAACAAAAAATATCGAGTTCGATTCATAAGTATGCAGCTGTCTTAAAACGTTTAAAAGAGTACTTTGCCACCTTTCCGCTCTGTGTACCAGATTAATAACCAAAAATAAAAAACTCAAATGTTTGAACTATTTTTTAGTTAAAAAAACTATAATTTTTTCTTAGCATTTCCTACTCTAATTTTTGCAATTGTTTTCCATTATCAGCCTTTCTATTAATTTTGGATAACAATTTGATATGTTGACATGACCATATATTAAAATTGATCTAATTCATCACAAGATCTAAAATATGGGCTAATTTCAACAGTTACTGAGTTTTGTTTCACCTTTCAAAAAATAACAAAACTTTATAACTAAATTTGGATCGAGAGATTTCAATTGAAAAGTTTTAAAAAATTCATGAATTATACTAAATCCATTGTTTAATTATTTAAAAAATATCAAAATTCATGGATTTTAGAAAATTTCTCATTCACCAAAATCCTTCATTTTTTGAATGATTTGATTTCCCACCTCTTAAGTGGAAAAGTTCAAAATCCATGGATTATAATTTTTATATTTTATTATTCCAAAATAAAATATCCAAATTTTTTTTTGCCAAAATTTTTTATTCTAAATATGTCTTATAAGTTAATAATATTCCAAAAATATAATGATCTATAAAAACTAAAAATAATATTTTTTAATTATTATTATTATTATTATTATGGACCAAATTATTAATAAAAAATATTTCTTAACAATGTAACTAAACATTATAACATATGATAACTTCTTTTTTATTTTTCAATTCTTGAAATAACTAATTTTTTTAAAAAAAATTAAATATACAATAGAATTGATTATATATGCTTAATTAATAATAAATTATCAATATTTAATAAAGTATAAAATTGGTAATTAATTGTTAAATTTATATGTTGTGGTCAATGAACCAAACATAAGTATAAAGATAATTATATAAACAATCTATGAATTTTATAGTCAAACCAAACGATAAAATTTTTAGAATTTATGTATTTTAAAATCTTTCAATTCAAACAATGTCTATATTTTTTTCATTTAAATAACTTCCAGTCAACTTTAATAATTAGACAACCAGAAATCAGACTTATCAACTGACACATCAACAATCATGCAGATGATATCAACAAAACGGTATCACATTAGCTGTCAAATTAAATCTCTAATTGTCTAATCATCAAAGTTGACTAGAAATTATTTAAGTGAAAGGACAACAAAATTTTGTTATTCTTCGTGAGACAAAAATTTTTTTTTATAATTTTATGGAAATAAAATAAAATTCACTGATCGAATGTGAAATTAACTCAAAAAATTTATTAAATGATACTTCAAATTTATTTGAATATACTACCTAAAAAACAAAGAACATGTATATCTAATAGGGAAGTACACGGAGCCCAGAACTTTTTGAATTGAATCGAAGAATAAAAAAAAAAATTAGAATCGAATTGGACTATTAACTTTTTTATTACACCCGAATCGTATTGTACTGTTGACTTTAAATTTGACAGATCTAAATTTTATAGTGATATTTGAATAGAGAACCATACTGAATTGTACTGAATTGTCTTGGACCGAATTGTATAGAAAAAACTAATATTAAATATTTATAATTAAAAAATAAAATATTTTACAAAACAATATAATATTTTTATAATTTTTATATTTTATTATACAAATATAATATAAGTTAAATTTATAATTATATATACTTTAATTTATAAAATTAAAATGATTTTCAATTAATTAATAAAATTAATATGAAATTTATAATAACATTGAATTTAAATACTTAAAAAAATTTAATATATTAATAATAACTTTATATGTTAAATATTTTTGTGATAGTGGTGTTAGAAAATTGAACTCATAAACTGGATGTAATTTTAAAAATAAACTAATCATCAATAAAATTAACTATCTTTATTACTAAGTAAATAAAAAAATTATAAGATGTTGCTAGTTTTTATTTTTTACTCAATAGTTTACCACTAATTATATTCTTTTAGCATTTATAAATTTTCTAATTATATAATGAAATAAACTTAAATTTATACTAAGTATATAATGAATATATTAAATTGATTTTTTATCAAAATAATTTTAAGATATTAAAATTAAACGATTTCATGCTAAATATGTATTATGAAGTCTTCAATCAATATTTACTTATTTTTCTCTCGTTCTTTTAATTTTTTTTTTATATAATATGGTTATCAATGATAACTCATCTTTTAATTGGTGACATTATAATTAATATATAAATTAACTTAAATTCAAAATTATGCAAAAAAATAAATAATAATATTTAGGTGTCTTTTCAATTTAATCTCATTCTAAAGGAAAAATTATTAACAAAAAAAATATTGAATTTTTAGAATAAATTCTCCATATTCCTTAGCCACTCTCCAAAAAATTTGATATCATAAATACACTAATGTTAAATTTCTAAATATTAATTATAAGTGTACCATAAATATGAAGTCACTTGCTCTATATGTGTATAATTCAACTATATACAATTTATTTTTTAATTTTTATTAACCACTAAGATATATTTTTAATAACAATAATTATCTTTTTTCTATTAATTTGATTGATTTAACTACAACTAATTTACAATATAACTTTTTTAGCAACTACTAATATTATTTTCTTAATAATATTATTAAAAATTTGATTAAAAAATAGTTAACATAAATAGTTGTGGTGAAATAATCAAATAATATATTCAAAGTTAATATATATTACTAACTTATATATTTGATTTCTTCATATTTTGTAAAATAGTTTTGAAGAGACAAAAAAAATATCAAAAATATAATTTTTAATAAAATTTTAATTTTATGTAAAAGTTGTATTTTATTAAGTAAATTAACAATATATTTCCTAACATATATAATATAACTAAACACTTCGATTAAAACATATATATATATATATATAAAGCAATAAAAAGATTATTTGCTCTTTTTTATCTTTTTTATTTGAAACATATGATTCTAAAAAGAAAAGAAATGAAACATGTCACATGTACTTCGTGAAACATATGATTATAAAAATATATATAAATTCAAAACTACGTAGTTTTACTCAGCATAAAAGAATATAAACTCCAATCCTAATTCCACCTCCTTCTCTTTCTCCATTTGTCAGCAACTGACCCTCTCCCATATTCCTCCTCCTCCTGTTATCCATTTTCAGGCCGAGGCACTCCTTCATTCCTTCCTCCTTCTCCTCCTCCCCTCCATTTGCAACCCGAGTTTTAAGAATCACCGATATCCAACTCTACACGGAAAGTTATCTTTCTCTCTCGTTCAAGTGAGTAATATTTCTTTCTCGACTTTTTTTAGTCGAATGAGGATTTAAATTAGTGCTTCTTCAACTCAGAGTAAAATAATAACTTATCCCTAAAATTATTACAAGCTAGAAAGTTTACATGCATAAATAAATACTTTTCCCGCATTATGCTCTATTCATATTAAAACTTATGAGAAGGAAGAACGAATGGGCTTGGCTTAAATGCTCGATTTGATGTTAATCTAGGCCGAACTTGAAATTTGAAGTAACTTTTAGGTTGGATCCAACTTGAAAATCTTGTATATGAAATTTCTATATATTGAGTTTTATGAAAAATTAGTAAAAAATAGTCATGATTTTGATATTTTGAATTGGTGGAAAGTTAATGTACCAAATGTTCCGACTTTGGCTAGGTTGCCAAAGATGTTTTGCCTTTAGTACTGGAGGGAGGACTTTGGACTAGTTTAGGAGTTCTTTGACTCCAATTACAGCCAAGATTCCTATTTGTTGCCAAGATTGGTTAAGATATGCTAAAGACAATGGCAAATGAAGCATTAGTAGAAGAACTTAAAAAGTTTGAGTCATGGCTATATTTGCTTATTAAATTATGTATTTATTGTTTGAATTTTCTTTTTGTTGTAACTGTGTGATTTTTTTTTTTAAAATGTTGCTCAAAATCCTGAAGTTAGGGAACATATAGTGTAGAAAATTACAATTGAATATTGATTGGATGAGATGCATCAGTTGGATATTTTTCTTTTCCATGCTGTCTTATTTCACTTCCTAAATATAGTCATGCATATAATTGGTTAGACTTTTCTTTCAAGTTTTGCTTGATTGTCAATATCTTGATTGACTTTTATTTCTTTTTCAATGAAGAGAAAATAAATTTGTGGGGTGTATAATGGATATTGGATAGGAAATTCTTAATGTGGTCTTATAATGATAAAAATATGTGAATTTTGTTATTTGTAATGATTGTTTATCATGGTTATGCAGGATTTTATCTATTGAGTATCAAAATTTCATTTGAAACTTGAAAGTTGTAACTTAAGAACATCTTCAAGCTTTGGTTCTTTTCATATTCATATAATGATTCTAGATTTATATCTTTTTCCATGACGATAAAATATATATTTTTGTTGTAAAAAATATTTATGCAATTTTTATATTGTGAGATATCAACTTTGTGCTTCTGTATCGTGGTTCGTGTTGTGATTTTTCTTTTTAGTTTCAATTTCTTGAAAATATTGTTATGTGATTAATTTAGTTATTGATACATTTGATTAGATATACTTTTCAAGGATTAGTTGGAGGAATTTAATAGTTTCAATCTTATCTATCTATATTTGCTTTCAAAGTTTTACTTGATTGTGTTTAGATTTTTGTATTTATTTCAGTTATATTATCCGAGTACCAAATCGTTTGTATTGTTTAATATCCAAAGATCTAAAAAACTGTACCGAATTGTCTAGAATTTTTGGAACAAAATAATATGGAGATTTATTTTTTACAATACAAGACTTGTGTTTATAAATTCCCAAACTTTTAATACAATTCAGAAGATTTTCCAATCATTGGATTGAACCGCACCGTGTCCACCCCTAATATCTAATGCTAATGGACGAACTAAATCTCTCTGACACTAATATAAATTTTCACATAATCTAACAACCTTTAATGCATAAGAATACAATGCACATTAAACAAGAAATTCTATTTTAAGAGACTCTACACTATAAGGACTCTAAAACTATGCTCTCTTGCTTTTGAATAAATATTTCTTCATTCCCCTTAAGTTGAGGATTATTCTAAATGAATAATCCCAATTTGGAAGCCAATTGATCAAACACTTGAGCATAGAGGGCTTTTGTAAATGCAAATTTTCCCTTGGAATAGACATGTTATACCATATGGAAATCAATGTCAAGGTATTTGGCCCACTCATAGAAGACCAAGTTGGTAGAGATATGAATTGTTGGAATATATTCTCATTACTATTAGAAAGCACCTCAATCAAATCACGCCATATGTCCAATCTTCATATCAAGGTTGTTGGGATATATCAGACATATCATATACATCTAATGTAATAGAATTTAAAATTTACTAACCTAAACATGAGGATCACCCTATGTAGCTATGCTTAATTAACCTAATTAATGGTTTGAAAAAGGTGACCTTTGTTAACAGAGCATTCTATTCTTCAATCGCTTACTGAGTTACCGGAAACCACAATAATCCATTATTAGATTATCTTTAACAGAAATTCACGTGAAAGCTTGAAGAAGAAAACCTCATAGGCTATAAGTTATACACAATCCCTTATGCTAGCAAGAGAAAATATATTTGAGAGAGGGGAGAACGAACTTTTTGTTCTCTGAAGTTGTAGCTATTTACAAATGTAAGAAAAATGATTATTTATAGTCCCTAAATGGTTAGGGTTCGGAACTCACATTCAAAGAGTTCTAATCAAATTAGGTTTCAGTATTTGATATGTTTTGATATCGGGAAACCAATTTCGAACTTGTGAAATGCTCTTTATCGAGTGATTCTCGATTGTGCAACTCATTTTTCCGATTGGGATATTGTGTGCTTTTTGTAACACCTTAAACATTTAAAATTCATATAGCCTTGTATCAAATTATCATGTATGACATAAAAAATAAGGCAAGGTCATGAATATAGTGTGAGTATTTTAAGTTATATATTTAAGATTGATTACACCTATTATTACAAGCTACTATATTTATACATATGTATACATTCACCCAAAACATAGATGATATGTCTTCATGCTCATATGAAATGCAAGAAGAGAGAGTAGTGAGGCTCGACCAGTGACCTTTGATCCATAGCTTTTAATATGCACTTCAAAATGAGCTATTATTCTTTTTACCTGAAAAATAATGCAATTTGGTTAGTAGCGACTCAGTGAGATTAACTATAAAATGCTTTCTAAAGTACCAGCAGTAAATAATAACAAATAATAATAACAATTATAATCATCACACACTTAATATTTCATTCCACTCATCAATTTCATATAGATATAAAAAAATATTAAATCATATAAACACCTCATATGCTTATGCTTTGTTATTTTCTTTTTGTTGTGACTAGACTAAACAAACATTGTCTCGGATTTTCATTTGAATATTTGTCATATGAATATTTGCATTTGCTAGTTAGTTTAATCATTTGTATTATTTGCATATTTGTTAGGCCATAGGCCTTTTCTTTTGATTTTCTTTTGCATTTGAACATTTGATTAGGCCATATGCACCTTCTTTTGTTTTACAGTGTCATTTAGCTAGTCACAACTTTTTTTAAATACGTATGCTTGCATTTGCAACAATTTATTGGTTAACCATTGAATTTGTATTATCTTTTGCACAATAATTCATCCATCACATTATGTAAAGTAGACAAATACATTTAATACAATTATATCACAAATATGTTCTCAAGTCGACAAATAAATTTGACACAATTGTGATACAAACATGTCCATAATTATTTATCATTTCATATCATAGCCACACCATAGCAATCATGTTATTTATATAACAACAAGTCAAATCACATTGCACATAGTGTACAATATTTATGTGTACTAGAGAAATTATTCGATAATTAAACTCACTTTTTGTTGGATATTTAATTCTTAACTTATTCTTTATCTCCTTTTTGTGGGTCTCCGATATTTTGTGAGATTAATTGAAAGTATAATTGATCAATTGATACCTAAATAAATTTAATATAATTTAAATAAATTGATATGCATACTTTAAACAACTAACTAGGATTTTCTTTGGGTGGCAGAGTAATCTTTGGTGACTGACCAGCTTATAACTTTTCCTACACTTATCTAATTTATATTATTCTTATTTCTAACTAAATTTAAAATATATTTTTATAACATATTAAAATTTCATAAGTTTTGGAGTATTGTACAATTTTTTGTGTAATTTCAAAGTGTGTTCTGTTTTCTGTCCTTAGGCAGTTTTAGGTCACCAAATTTAATAATTCATATCTTACAATATGTAAGTCATATTGTTGTGAAATTTTATAGGTCTTTAGATAAGTCAAGATAAAACATATATTTTTTTAGGTTTATAACTTTTATCAATTCTGTCTCTAAGGTCCTCAAATTATAAGGAACATATCACTGGTCCAGAATAGGTTTGACAATCGAACTAGTTTGTTTATTAAGGTCATAACTTACAAAATACATAATATATCAAGATAATACTTTCACAAGAACTTAGCTAAGACATACTCTAAAACATTTATATTTTGAACATTTACTAGTTCGGTTTATACGGAATTCAAAATTAGTAATAAATTTGTTGGACCTATATAGGTATAAATAGACAACTAAAGCAAGAAACAGTCATGATTCCTTTTATCACTACTCAACAACTATAATGAATATGAATCTGAAATTTAGTAGACTACTAGAAAATATATAAGGCTACAACGTTTTTGTTTTAAGCTACCTCAAATGCGGCCTCTATCATATTCATAAGAAACCAAAATAGTAGGTTACTCTGCTAGGGTTCAAACCTAAACCAGTCTCACTTAGGTCTCAATATCTTTTTATATATATCAAATCTTGCAAAACTATTTAATAAGCATAAATATAAGACATCAATATGAAAGTTTGATGTTTTGAACTTATTTAAATTCAGTTTCTAACATAAATAAAACAGAGCCTCAATATACTAGTATGAGAATAGAATTTGAGAGCTTACACCAAGATCATTTAGTTGTTTACACACCCTAAATTATAATCTATCAACCATAAACTTAATTTTGCAACCAAAGGAAAAATAGTTAACTTACTACTATTTGGTGGCTTGATTGGCTACTAAAAGATTTTAGGGAGGCAAATAATTGATAGGAAGAGGAATGAAGGCTTATGGTGTAGGAAGAGAAAGAAAGAAAAACAATTTAAAGGCACATAACCAACTTTCTATTTTGTCATCCTTTTTTTTTTTTTTTGGTCTAGCTCTTTTTTTCATTATTATTATTATTATTATTATTATTATATATATATATATATATATATATATATATAATCAATACCAAAAGTACAATATAATCAAGTAGTCTAATTTAATTAAAATAACTATGTCTAATTTTATTTATTTCAATTTATACCTAATACCTTGTCATTCTCATTTAAATTATAACTAGACACATGCAATTTAACACTATTGAAATAAACCAATATGTAGCAAGTATATCTTACGAACATGTTCAAGCCAAAATGATTATGGTATACATATGTTTCATTTGAATTATATGCAATGTGAATATTTTGAAATGAAATTCAACGAAAATGCATGTGGACAAAGATTGAAGATGTTACAATTCTTCCCTCCTTTTAAAAGTTTCATCCTCCTTTTAAAAGCAATAAGTGTGGATATTGCTTTTTCATGCTTTCTTTTCTTTCCCATGTTGCCTCTTCCTATGAATGGTTTCTTCATAACACTTTGACTGAAGATATTTCCCTATTCCTCAACTTCTTTGTCTTGTATCCAATGATTTACACTGGTTCTTCTGTATAACTCATATCATCTATAATCTCAATGTCTTAATCTTTAAGTACATGTGTAGGGTCTGATCTATATCTTCTTAATATATTGACATGAAACATATTATGAATCTGAGTCATCTCTGGTGGTAAAGCCAATTTGTATGCTAATGGACCAACCTTTTCAAAAATTTCATAATGCCCTATGTACCTTAGACTCAATTTACCCTTTTTGCCAAATTATATTACTCCTTTCCATGGTGATACTCGTAGAAATACATTTTCTCTAACCTCATATTCCATTTCTCTTTTGTGTAGATCAATATAACTTTTCTATCTGTCTTGTGCTACCTTTGGCTTACTTTTGATTATCTTGATCTTGTCTACTATATCTTGCAACATTTCTGGTCCTTCTATTGCTCATGCACCATTTTCATCCCAAATAATAGGGCTTCTGCACTTTTTGCCATACAATGCTTCATATGGTGCCATTTGGATACTGGTTGTTGTGTGCGAACTCTATTAATGCCACATATTCATTCCAAGATCCTTCGAATTCCATAACACATGCTCTAAGCATATCCTCCAATGTCTATATAGTCCTATCTAATTGTCTATCAGTTTGTGGATGAAATGCGGTACTGAAATTCAATTTTATTCCTAGTGCATTCTGTAAACTCACATAAAATTGTGAAGTAAATCGTGAATCCCTATTAGACACAATGGATACTAGAATATCATGTAATCTGACTATCTTATTCAATTACAATTTTGCCAAACTCTCGAGTGTACACCCCCATCTGATAGACAAAAAATGTACCGACTTATTTAATCTATCAATAATCACCCATATAGCATTATTTTTCCTTGGAGTTCTCGGTAACTTATAAATAAAATTCATCATTATTTTCTCCCATTTTCATTTTGGCACTAGTAATGGATGCAGTTTACCAACTGGAGCCTGATGTTCTACTTTAATCTATTGACATGTTAGGTATTTAGAAACATATTTTGCTATGTTCTTCTTCATTTTTGGCCACCAATAATGAGATCTCAAACTATAAGACATCTTAGTCATCCCTGGGTGCATTGTGTGTTTCTTCCATTATTTCCTAACACAAGTTATCAAGATTTGGAACATATATGCATGACTTTAACATTAGTACATCATCTTGCAATTGAAATTATGTATTTTTTCCTTGCTTTACCATTTCAACATTCTCACACAATTGAGGATCTCTGCCCTATGCTTCTCTGATTCTAACTCTTAGTATAGGTCTTACCTGAAGAGTTGCAATCAATGACTCACTATCCTGTGTATTCAATTTAATGTTCATAGACCTCAATTGAATCAAATATGGAAAAGAGGATGCTTGCAAACGAGCTACACTACTACTAGACTTCCTATTTAGTGCATCAGCTACTACATTTGCCTTCCCCAGATGGTATTCAATTGTACAATCATAATATTTTAATAGTTCTAACTATCATCTCTGTCTCATGTTTAGCTCTTTTTGGGTTAGCAAATAACCCAAGCTCTTATGATCTATGAAAGTCTAAAATGTCTCACCGTATAAATAATGTCCCTAAAATTTCAATACAAAAATAACCGCAGTCAATTCTAAATCATGCACTGGATATAACATCTCATGTGGTCTTAATTGCCTGGATGCATAAGCTATCACCTTGCCGTATTGCATTAATAAATATCCCAAGCCCTGGTAAGAAGTATCATTGTATACTGTAAACCCACTTATGCTTGTAGGAATAGCTAACACTTGTGTAGAAGGTAACTTGTGTTTTAGTTCTTCAAAACTGCTTTGACACTCTAGAGTCCACTTAAAAGGCATATCCTTTCTTAGCAATTTAGTCAGAGGGCTTGCAATTAGTGAAAATCCATCAACAAATCTGCAATAGTATACAATCCAGAAAATTACGTACTTCCATAATATTTTTAGGAGCTTCCCAATTTACTATAACCTCTATTTTCTTCGAATCTACCTCTATACCTTTGCCTAATACCATATGATCTAACTAGAGTTCACATTTTCTTAGTTTAGCATACAATTGTTTCTCTCTCAAAGCTTGCAGTACAATCCTCAAATGTTGTTCATGTTCCTCCTTATTCTTTGAATACACCAGTATGTCATCAATAAATACTATCACAGATTTGTCTAGATACAGTTCAAAAACTTTATTCATTAATGTCATAAATGTAGCTGGAGCATTAGTTAACCCAAATGGCATCACTAAGAATTCATAATGTCTATACTTGGTTCAAAAAGCAGTTTTTGGAACATCTACCGTTGCTACCCTTAGTTGATAATAGCTTGACATCAAATCAATATTGGAAAATACTTAAGCTCCCTGCAACTGGTCAAACAAATAATCTATTCTAGGTAATGGATATTTGTTCTTAACAACAACTTTGTTTAGTTGCCTGTAATCAATTCACAATCTCAAGGTTCCATCTTTCTTTTTAACAAATAGCACTGGAGCTCCCCATAATGATACACTAGGTCTAATATACCATATATTAAGTAATTCCTACAATAGGGTCTTCAGTTCTTTCAACTCAACTGGAGCCATTTTGTAGGGTGGCATTGATATTGGTGTTGTCCTAGGTACTAGCTCAATAGTGAATTCAATCTCTCTATTAGGTGGTAAGCTAGGTACATCATTTGGAAAAACATTAGGAAATTCTCTCACCACTGGTATTTTTTCAAACAGACTGTTAGTGGTTCTGGTGTTAGTCACATGTGCCAAATATGCTTCACATCGTCGTTCAATCATTTTGAATGCTTTAATAGCTAAGACTAAACATATAGGTATAAATTTTCTTTCACCTAAAAACACAACTCTTAGCTGGTCTAGAGACTCTAAAATCATTTCCTTAGTATAATAATTCACAATTGCATGATGTCTAGTTAACCAATCTATTCCTAATATCACATCGAATTCATGCAGTGGCAACAAAATCAAATAAGCTTTCAACTCAACTTTGTCAATGTGTATCAAATAATCAAGACATATATTATTCAAAACTACTATTATTCCCAGTGGAGTACTCACATTTATATCAATTCCCAAAGGTTCATGCTTTTTATGCAATTTGGATGTCATATGTGATGAAATAAATGAATGCGTGGAACATGAGTCTATCAATGCATGTGCTGGTACATCATAAATAAAAATATTACCATTGACAACTTATGGAGCATCAACTATCTTTTACCTGTTAGGTTTTGAAGGTATATCTCATACACAAAACGCAGCAGAAATAAAATAAAATCAAAATCCAAACCAAAGATTCAACTTGTATCATCAAAATTAATTAACCAAAAATAAGGGTTTGAAGATTTTACCTTTGGTATTCTTGAACTTTTCACCTCCACTTCTTGTCGAGTTGTCACAAACCACAATAAACCAAGCCAATGGTAATCCACACAAAGATGGGAGGAGAAAATCTTTTAAGGGATGACATTGAATAATTATTTTGTGCTAGCAAGATAATTATTCTTTTTGGAAAGAATAGTTTAGAAAATTAACACTTAATTTTTCCGAGACTACGGTTTTTGATGAAAAAGGCATTTTATAGGTGTTTTCTAAACATCTTAGGGTTGCCTAAAGACTAAAACAAATGCCAAAATAGGGTTTTGGGGGGATTTGGGAAATTGGACAAAAATACACCCCTAGTCGATTTTTTGCAAAATTTTTCTGCGATCTCCTCACGGTCCAACCCAAATCATTCTCTCATATTTTTTGATCTCATTCAAAACCATTTTATTTCTCCTTCACACCTTCAAAGTGTGTGATCTATTAGGTTCTTAGTTATGTTGGCAAGCCGAATCAATATTTAATTTCGAGCAAGTCATGAGCGATATCTAACAATACATCATGACCCCCAATTGACCAGAAAGTTAGTGGTTTGACTACAAACCTTTCCGTAGATTTTGGACTATGTGTCAGCTCCTGCTAGACTAACTACATCACACATAGCCTAAGTTATATTAGATCTTGTCATTGAGACTCATTACTATATTAGACATATCATTGAAGACCATTCTTACGACATTACTACTCTGGCAAAAAATTCTCAAGTAATGATCCCAACAAGAGGCCATGGGTATACATTCCCTCTATCAAGAGTAGTGAATCCTCTATTGGCTACCTAATTACCTTCGAATACCTCAAGCTGTACCCAATCACCCCCTATGAGTGACCTCTGTGAGGTAACAAGGAATAGAGTCAAAATACATAATCAGTAATCAAAATATCTTTGAGAACCTCAAGTCTAAGGATACTTGCATTATTGCTATGACGAGACTATCATTGATATTTGAATAGATAATTCATATGATTGTCTCATAGTAGGTCATCCAATGTACTTGACTATTCTTAGCAAGCATCCAAATGTTAACTCTAGACATCTCATACTTACAACTTATGAGATCTACTACTTGATCCAATCAAAGAGTATAACATGTGCTAGTCTATCTGAATCAATAATATCCTATTTTGTTGATCCTATGACTAAGGATAATTTAGATATTTACATAATTACATATGATAGGAATCTCATCATCATGATTTCCTTCATGCTATGTTATGTATTAAGGACTTCATTAATTGATTTAAGATCCATATCAATTCATATAATAAATGAACATCAAATTAATGAAAATGCCTTTTAATGATAAATATCAATCATACAACAGTGCTAAAGATGATTGTCTTTAGAGCACTTCTCTAACACTGCCTAGTCATAACAAAGACTCTAGCCTATGTAGGAGATCTAAAACTCTAATCCTTAGATCTGGTTACACTTATGCCTGTTGTACTAGTTCTACCTCACTTTAGGTGCCTTAACTATGGTCTTTAATATCCCTCTGCTTCTGGTAGTCTTTGCTACTATGGCTCTTTATAGACTGTCTCTTTACATATGATCTAATAACCCATAGAAATAGTATGCCTCTGTAAGTTTTCTACATTTACCTATATACTATCTCCCATAGTGAGTACAAGTAGGCCTTTATTATACATATTGACTTTGTCCTCTACCAGAATAAAATAAAGTCGTACCACGACCTCTAGAGCAATTGTATGCACCTCTATTACTAGACTGTGTAGGCATAAATATACCTCTCTTTCCCTATCTTCTACTAGACTCTCTAGAAAATTCTCATGTTACTTTTTTAGTTTGTTCTTCTGCAGCTTCTTTCATCAACTTTTCTGCTATTATTGCAGAAGCTCTAAGTTTGGTATAACTATCAAGATTAGTAGTTATAATTCTATTATGATCTCATATTTAAGGCCCTCTTCAAATTTTTGACGCTTGTCTCTTTCAGTAGACATCATAAAAGTGGCATAATGGGAAAGCTTATTGAATTGTACCTTATACTCGGCCACAATAAATTTCTTTTGCTTTAAATTCAGGAATTCCCTTTTTTTCTTGTCTTTATATACATCTGACATATAATTATTCTGAAATTCCTTGAAAAATCATCCCAAGTCAAAACAAGAAGTTGTGCATCACTGTCAGGAATTGTTTCCTACCAATCATTGGTATCACCCTAGAGTAAAGACATAGCATAAACAAATTTCTCAAAAGTAGTACATTTCATCATATTCAATACCCTTTGTGTTCTCTTGAGCCATATCTCTGCCGCTGCTGGGTCAGTGGTGCCACTGAAATCAACTGCACCCTGTTTTTTGAGCTTGTCATATAGTCTTTCTCTATACTTTTTTGGCTCCAGTATCTCTTACTCAGGGTTTTCATATGGCATTTCAGCATGTAATGACTGACATGCATGTGTTGGGGCCCTAGCTCCTAATGCAGGTTCATCTCTAGGTGGATAATGAGATGCCTCATGTACATGCAGCCCGGCCGACCCCTCTCTCCTTGGTGATTCATGTCCTATCATAACCCTATAATATGTAGAATTATATCACTTATCACTTCACAATACTCAACACATGATGCTCATATTATTATGCTCTTATGCATATTCATGTTCCCAGAGAACATATCCCTGCTCTGATGTCAAAATAAAATATAACACCTTATACATTTAAAATTCATATATCCTTGTATCAAATTATCATGTTTGACATAAGAATAAGTTGAGATCATGATTACAGTGTGAGTACTTTTTTTTATCATTTCATATTGTATAATATCTCACATATGCTAACACCTCAAACATTGTGTCCAAGTATTTTAAGTTATATATTTAAGATTGATTACACCTATTATTACGAACTTACTATATTTATACATTCAGCCAAAACATAGATGATATGCCTTCATGCTCATGTGAAATGCAAGAGGAGAGAGTAATGAGGCTCAGTCGATGACCTCTGATCCATAACTTATAATATGTACTTCAAAATGAGCTATTATTCTTTCTACCTGAAAAACAATGCAATTTGGTGAGTTGTGACTTAATGAGATTAACTAACAAATATTTTCTAAAGTACCAAGCAATAAACAATAACAAATAATAATAACCATTATAATCATCACACTTAATATTTCATTCCACTCATCAGATTCATATAGATATAAATAATATTAAATCATATAAACACCGTCATTTGCTTATGTTTTACCATTTTCTTTTTGTTTTGATCAGACTAAACAGATATTGTCCTACGTTTCCATGTGAATATTTGTCATATAAACATTTGCATTTGCTAGCTAGCTTGATCATTTGTATTATTTGCACATTTGTTAGGCCAAAGGCCTTTTCTTTTGCTTTTCTTTTGCATTTAAACATTTGATTGGGTCATAGATCTCTTCTTTTGTTTAACAATGTCATTTAACTAGTCACAACGCCTTTTAAATCCTTATGCATATGCATTTGCAACAATTTATTGGTCAACCATTGCATTTGTATCATTTTTTGCACAACAATTCATCCATCACATTATGTAAAGTAGACAAATACATTTAATACAATTATATCACAAACATGTCCATAAGTAAATAAATTTAATACAATCATGACACAAATATGTCCACAATTATTTATCATCTCATATCATAGCCACACCATATCAATCATGTTATTCATAATAAATCAAGTCAAATCACATTGCACATAGCAAACAACATTTATGTGTACTATAGAAATCATTTGATAATTAAACTTAGGGCTGTAATCTAACTGAGTCAGGCCGAATACTAAGGAGCTTGGGCTTGGTTGGTTTAAAACTATCATAGGACGAGCTCAAGCTCAATTCGAACTTTAATATTTAAGCTTGAGTTCAGCTCGTAAATAGCTCATTTATTATGCTTAACGAGCTTGGCCCGAGTTTGGCTCGTTAACTAATAATGACGAAAGCTCAAGTTCGGCTTGTTAACTAATAATGAAAAAAGCTCAAGCTTGATAACAAAATATAATATAAATAAGCCTTAAACGAATACGTTCATTAGCTTTTAAACGAATACGTTCATGAGCTTTTAAATTAACACGTTCACGAGCTTTTAAATTAACACGTTCACGAGCTAGCTCGAGAACACATTGGTGAACTCTTAAACGAACATATTCGCGAGATAACGAACCAAACAGCATTAAGCTTGAGATCAAGCTCAATAAGGTTTTTAGCTCGGATTAGTGCTCAAGCTCGACTCATTAAGGTTAGCAAATGATTTTGAACGAGCTTTTTTCGAACCGAGACTCGAATAGCTCAGAGCGGCTTAGTTCATTTACAGCCCTAATTAAACTCACCTTTTATTGGATATCCAATTCCTAATTTATTCTTTATCTCCTCTTTGTGGGTCTCCAATATGTTGTTAGCCTAATTGAAAGTATAATTGAGTGATTGCTATATAAATTTAATATAATTTAAATAAATTGATATGCATACTTTAAACAACTAACTAGGGTGGGTTTTCTTTGGTGGCCGTCACCTTTGGTGAATGACCAGCTTATAACTTTTCTGATACTGTCTAATTTATATTATTCTTATTTCTAGTTAAAGTTAAAATATAGTCTTATATTATATTAAAATTTCAGAAGTTTTAGAGCATTGTACAATTTTTAGTGTAATTTAAAACTGTGTTCTATTTTCTGCCTTAGGCAGTTTTCGGTCACAAAGTTAAAAATTCATATCTTACAATGTGTAAGTTATATTGTTGTGAAACTTTGTAAGTCATTAGATAAGTCATGATAGAACATTTTTTTAGGTTTACGAATTCTATCAATTCTAACTCTAAAGTCTCAAATTATAAGGAACATATCACTAATCTAGAACAAGTGTGACAACTGGACCAGTTTGCTTGTTAAGGGCATAACTTACAAAATACATAACATATCAAGAGAATACTTTCACTAGAACTTAGCTAAGACATATCCTAAAATTTTATATTTAGAACATTGACCATTTCAGTCTATACGAAGTTCAAAATTGGCAACAAATTTGTTTGACCTACATAGGTACTACTAGATAGCTCAAGTAAGGAACAATCATGGTTCCTTTTATAATAACTCAACAACCACTACGAATGTGAACCTGAAATTTAGTATAAAACTAGAAAACACATAAAGCTATAACTTTTATATTTTGAGCTACCTTAGATACGACCTCTATCATATTCTAAAGGAACTAAAATAGTAAGTTACTCTGTTAGGCAAACCCAAACTAGTCTCACTTAGGTGGCAATATCTTTTTATATATATCAAATCTTGTAAAACTATTTGCATAACATAACCATAAGATATAAATATCAAAGTTTGATATTTTGAACTTCTTTTAATTCGATCTCTAACATAAAGAAAATAGAGCTCTAATATACTGGTATTAGAACAGAATTTGAGAGCTTACAGATCACTTAGTTATTTACACACCCTAAATTATAATCTATCAACCATAAACCTAATTTTGCAAGCCAAGGAAAAATAGTTAACTTATCAATATTTGGTGGCTTGATTGGCTACGGGAAGTTTTTAGGGAGTTAAAGAATTGATGGGAAGAGGAATGAAGGCTTATGGTGTAGGAAGAGAAAAAAAGAAAAACAATTTAAAGGCACACAGCCGACTTTCTATTGTCTTCTTTTTTTTTTAGTCCAACTCTTATTATTATTATTATTATTATTATTATTATTATTATTATTATTATATCTAATCAATACCAAAAGTACAATTTAATCAAGTAATCTAATTTAATTGAAATAACTATGTCCATTTTTATTTATTTCAATTTAATCATTTTATTCTAATTTATACCTAACACCTTATCATTCTCATTTATATTATAACTAGACACGTGCAACTTAATACTACTGAAATAAACCAACACATAGCAAGTATATCTCACCAATATGTTCAAGCCAAAAATGCATATGGTAGGCATATGTTTCATATGAATTACATGCAATGTGAACATGTTGAAATGAAATGCATCTAAAATGCATATGGACAAAGATTGAGGATGTTACATTTTTAGTCCAATTTGTTTTCTAGACTAAGAGCTGGATATTCCCGCTCAAGGCAAAAGCATGCTAGCGAAAAACTTATTCACACTCGTGAACTAATTCAGACTTGCAACATTGCTTTTCCAAGTCACAATTTTGTCTAGACTTGGTTTTTCTCTTTCAGTTTTGGATATAAACCAAAAGCCCATTTTAGTTCCTCTACACACATTCAATGCTTGTGATCCATTAGGTTCCTGATTACATTAGCCATTCAGATCAACACTTGATCTTAAGCAAGTCATGAGCGGTATCTAACAACATATCATAGCCCCTAATTGACTTGAAAGTCAGTGGTCTAACTATAAAACCTTTCCATAGACAATTATCCATGCCATTTGTTCGTTCACCCTCAATATACCCTACTCGGTTCTGAGCATGGTGTAAGTGTCAGCTCCTAGTAGATTGACTATGTCACATCTAGTCTAAGTGATATTAGTTCTTATCCTTGAGACTTATTGCTCTAAAAGATATGTCTTCGAATACCTTTTTCAAGGCATTTCCATTGTGGTCAAAGTTTCCGGAGTAATGATCTCGACAAAAGGCCATGGGTATACTCTCCTTCTAACAGGAATTGTGAATCCTCTATTGGCTATCCAACTACCTTCGAATACCTCAAGTTGTACCCAATAAGTGACCTCTCTAGAGGCAACAAGGAATGGAGTGAAAGTACAATAACAGTATCTAATATAACTTTTGAGTACCTCAAGTCCAAGGATATTTGCACCATTACTATAATGAGATTATCATTGACATATGTATAGAAAATCTATATGATGACCTCATAGCAGGCCTCTAATGTACTTGACTACTCTAGCAATATGAGAACTACTGCTTGATCCAATCAATAAGTATAACAAGTGCTAGCCTATCCGGATTAATAGTGCCTTATCTCATTGATCCTATGGCTAGAGATAGTTTAGATACAAATATAATTACATATGATAGGAATCTCAAATCATGATCTCATCATGATTTCCTTCATGTTATGTTTTATATCAAAGACTTTCATTAATTAATTTAAGATCTTATCAATTCATATAAATGAAATATGTACAAATAGTGCTAAAGGTGATTGCCTTTAGAGCACCTCTCTAGCAAAGGCTAATGGAGGGAATCAGAACGTTGGATGTTTGCGCTCGCGAAGTGAAGTTTATAACCAGGAAAATATTGATGCCAAAGTGCTTGAAAGATAGTTAAGTTCACAACCCAAGTCACGATTGCGAACTTGCTCGTGAAGCATGGGTTTGCGCTCACAAAAGCATGTCACACTTGTATAGTCCATATTGACTAGCCATTATATAGATGTTGAGGGAAAGGACTAATCAGAGCTGCCATGTGTTAAATGCCAATGGATCTATGCAGTTTCATGATCGTAAAAGGGAATTAATGAGCACGAAATATGTTTGACAAAGTGTCACACTTAGAAAGTCCATATGGACTAGCCATTATATAGATGTTGAGGGAAAGGACTAATCGGAGTTGCCATATGTCAAATGCCAATGGATCTATGCAGTTTCATGATTGCAAAAGGGAATTCACGAGCACAAAATATGTCTGACAGAGTGCATTTACTGTATCATCTTTAGAATGTTAGATTGAGTAATGGCACCTACTTGTGACGGCTAATTGAAAGGCAAACAATATAAATCGATTTCCAAAAATGCCATAGAACTTAAGAACAAGATTTTAAGTGTTCCAAAACTCTAGCAATTTTATTTCTTATCTATTTTGTAATTAAGGTTAAAGTGTTAGCCTTCAACACTAGGGAGTAGTTTGTAAGAGTGAACCTAGTGAGAAAATTCTTGTTTGGATTGTGTGTGAGCCTGAGAAAAATATAAGGAATTGGTTGTCGTGTGATTTATTAAAACACAAGGGATTTGGGTTTGGTTTGAGCCAAAGGGAAAACACCTAGTTGGGAGTGAGCTAGGAAAACTCTCATTGTATCTCTAGAATTGAGATAATAGAACTTTCAATTGCAATCAAGGAGATGACTAGGGTTAGTTAACACCTGAACCTTTATAAATCCTTGTGTGCATTCATTTACTCATAGCTAAAACACTTTGGAGAATTTTGTTAAGCCAAAAGATTTATACACCATTAATTCATCCTCACCCTTCTTGGTACGCCATCTTTCTAACAATTAGAATCAAAGCTTTGGTCTCTCGGTCAAAGGTTAAGTGCGAGAGAAAAGATTGACGATAGCAAGTGAAAGAGGTGCCTATCACATTCCAATTTTTTATTGCTCAAACTTTGCTCTATGGAAGTTCAAGATGAAGCTCTTTATGGATAGTGATCCTATTAATTTAAGGGATACTATTCACAAAGAGTGGAAGCCATAAACCAAGGAGGTAGACAATGAAAAGGGACTAATTACTCAAGATGATTGATACTATAATTAAAGGAAGACTAATGGAAGGAATGAAATAGCAATGACAATTCTCCCTGCCTTTATCCCTATAGAAGAGTCCTCAAGATTACTATATTGTCATAGTGCTCATAACATTTGGAGAACTACTATGAAGGAACCAAACAAGTCAAGTCCAAAAGGATCCAATTGCTAATAATTGAGTATGAGCTCTTTAAAATGAAGCCATTTGAATCAATTATAGAGATGACCAATTGACTCCTGGCAATCATTAACAACTTGAAAAAAATTTGGGAAGCATGCCATAGTCTTAAAGACATCAATAAGTCTTTCTATGAAGGAGTACGGGTCAAGAATCACCAGAATTGAAGAGGCCAATGAAGACTTAAGCAACATTCCTATCGATGTTCTCATTGGTAAACTCCTGACTTATGAAATGGCATTAGTAAGAGAGAAGGAAATGGAGCTTGAAAATGAGAATAAGGTTATAGCTCTCAATACTTTAACAAAGTACTATCAATCCTTAAGTGAAAGCTCTAGCCATGAGGAAATGAGTGAAACAAAAGTCATGAGTTTTGTTATTCTTGCAATCTTATGAAATAATTCAAGAAAAGAAATAATTCAAACAAATCCTCCAAAGTATGGCAATAATTCAAACAAATCCTACATCATACTCATTAAGCCAAAAAAGGAGATCCTATATGAAATAAAGGAGGCATGAAACAATAAGTGATGAAAGCTCCTCAAGTGAGGGAGAGTTTGCCGCCACTTGCTTCATCGAATTAGAAGATGACTCCAATGAGGCATGTTCTACATTCCAACCTTGTGATGATTTTTGTAACATGCTTGATGATGATGATGATGATATTAAACTTAGAAATTGAAAAATATAAGAAAAATGTTGATTTTTATAAAAAGAATTGTTTAAAGTTGAAAATGATTTTGAAGATTTACAAAAAAAAAAAAAAGTAGTTTGGAGTTTAAAACCTCTAATGATTATCTTTATAATTTATTTGATGATATTTCTTCAAAACCTTCAACCTTTTCTGCGTCAAAAGAAATTAATATTTTGAAAAATCAGGTTAAAGAATTTAGAAACTTAATTTCTAAATTTCATAAAAGGAAGAAAAATTTGGACACCCTCATTGTGTATCAAAGGCCTCCTATTGTGAGACATAGTTTGGGCTTCAATGGAGCTTCTTCTTCATCATCCGCACTTAGCACTATCTTTATTAAGGCTAGCACTCCATAAGCCTCATCCATTGAAGTAGTTGGCTTAAAAGTCAAAGGCAAGGCACACACTAAAACCTTACTCAAGAAGAGTATAGTAAAGGGTCATATGGTCCAAGAAGGAAACCTCAAAGGACCAATCATGCCTTCTTATGTAAAAGGCATGCACCAAAGGTTTCACCCACTACACATAGATGTCCATGTTCACATACTCTTTCATATCAAGTTGTGAAACCTAAACCCCATGCAAAGAGGCAAGAATATGGTGAGACTAAGCAATGCCATTATGTCATGAGATTTGGGCATATTAATATATATTGTTTGTTAAGGAAGGCTCATTAGGTAACCTGCTAAAGCTAATCCTTAAAGAGCCAAATTTAAATGGGTGCCAAATGTTGTTTGAATTTTATCTGTTGCCTATCAAATGATCTAAGGCACATGATCATCAAAATGACTTCTCTTACAAAGTGTTCTACCTCATAGAGACTATAGTGGCATTAAGTAAAGGGGAGAAAACTAAAGAGGTGATCTCAACATGAGTGGAAGTAAATTTAAAAGAGTGCCATAAGATCAAGAAACGGCCTACAACTTCATAAGCATTCTTGACTCTTTTATCTATAACGATTTAATGTCATATGTGTCTAATATATTGATATCTTATTGTGATGAGTATTGTAATACCCTTAATTTTCATAATACATTATTTAATTATTTTCGTAAGTAAAATTCTGTAAAACCCGAAAGTTGATAAAAAATTACAAAAATGCCACTAGGTATATAAAGGGTGCCAGCCCTCTATCTCTATCAACTCTCTCTCTTTTCTTCTCTCTTCTTCTCTTTTTCTGTCTTCCTCCCACCACCATCTCCATTTCTGATCACCACCCAAACGACCTTCGATCAATACAAAATTCGGGCTATAAGTAGTTTTCAATCTCCCAACACACTGGTAACTCCGTTTCTTTGAAATCTGGCTAGAATTGTAGGAAACGGCAGCACAAAATTTGGCATCCAGCTACCCCTATCGATTCTCCACCTTTCCAGCATCTTTTCACCATTCTAACACTAGAAATGAATTCAAAAGGTCCAAAAACCTTGGACTGCATCAGTTGAGCTCTGAGAACGGACGTTTAAAGGCTAATCCGAGTGTGGGTTCTTCACTAGAGCTGTAGGAAATTTTGTAGATCTAGGCATTTCCAGTCACTTCCAAGACACAAGACTTGTACTTTTGGACTCCCCACATCCTAAGGAAGCTTTTGGTATCCTTTGATCGTCATTTTACCGCTGTCGTAAATTTTCCAGTCACTAGAGTCCAACAACCCCTGACTAGACGTTTTTGGGAAGAATCTCTAGCTGGTTAAACCGAGTCATCTGGTACCAAACACACCTTCGTGCCATTTTTAGATAGTGAGATATGATTTTATTTGTGAAATTTAAGTGTATTATTTAATTAATGAGATAGATTAATTTAATTGAGTAATATGAATAATTGCATAATTATGGAAATTATTGAAGAATATGTGGATGATATTAGAATAGAATTATGAAGAGAATTTTTAATAAAGTTGAATTATGGATAGTAAAATTGATTATGTATATTGATCGGTATGTAATAATTTGGAAACTCGGATGGTAATTAGCTATGTTGAGATAATGATGATATATTTTGTAGGATTATGAATCATAAACGGGAGGTTGTTTAGTTTTTAAAGAAGGTGCTGCCAAATTTTCTATACAAACTACGTTAAAAAAATTTGGATAAGGGTTTCTATAGGGGAATCTTAGAAAAGTTTAGGCTTATGATTTATTCTTGATTATATATTGATATTCCTTATATTTTTATAAATTCTCCAGAGGCCCCAGCAACTGTACTAGAGTCATGAGAGTAGCTAATTGAGGAAATCTACAGATATGTGAGTTAATATCATATGATTTTACAATATGCTACCCCTCTCCCCTATATTTTCTCTAGCATGCTAATTAATATTAAATAATAATATATTATTATTATTATTAATATACATATAGTAATATATGCTTGAATGTGATTTGGTGAGACTGTGATGTGATTATTGGGATGAGAACTATAGCAAAACGTGTCATCTGATGGGTTACATCAGGACTGGGTGTACATTGGTGATGATTTTATGATTATGGATGGATTAATAAGATACCCTGATCGAGTTCGTCTATCAGGAAATGAAATATATTATAATATGATATGTATATGGATGCTGAGGTGATAATCATGGTTGAGTTCGTTTCTCAGGGCATTAGCACCATTTGGATAAGTGAGCGACTGGAAAGGATCCTGGTTTACTCTCAGGGCATAATCCTTTGGAATTAAGAGAGTCATTGGCTATTAGAATTGATGTTTAAGGTTCTACTTGAGTTACTCATCCAATTGTTTGATGATTGATTTCACATGATGCATAAACTCATTGTATGTATATATGGTATTAGTATAATATTGTATGACTGTGTGTTATAAAGTTATATGATATGGATTCACTCAGTAGAGGCTGACTCCTCTCATTTATTTTTCTCAGGTAGTAGATATTCTCTTCAAATTGTTTTGAACTGCCTCACATCTTATTCACTCCATGAGGACTTGATGTAATATATTTTTTTTAAATTATTTCTCTTATTGTATTAAATATTCTAGATCTCCGCAGTACTTTATATAGAAATGTTATATTATATGATGGATTATGATATTGATGAGATTATGGGATAATAGGTTGACAGTATATTAAAGTATGGTTGAGATACGAGGCATGTTTATGTTTAGGCTTGCTATGGGTTTTGGTGGCCATAAGCCTACCAATTTCCTAGTGCCGGTCACGGTCCCTAGTTTGGATCGTGACAAGTATGATTGTTTGTTTTGTGTGAAATTTTTGATCAATTGAGCACTTGTAGTTTAATTTGATGTTCTTTAAAATTCAATTTACCAAAAATATTCTATTTGATCATATTATATGTGTATCATCTCATACCATGCTCATTCACATGATTTTAAACATCTTACAAAAGTGTTTATGTAATTTGTGATCACTATTTTTGGCCTTGCACTAACAAATTGCTCAAAGTTTTTGATATCATCTGTTTTTCATCTTTTCGCAGTCAGAAAATAGTTTTCATGCTCATGAATTTCAAAATTTTCAAAATTGTTGCATATTTTCGCTTTCGCAATAGCATTTCACCTTTCATGCTCTTGATTTTTCAAATTGTCTAGCCGTTGGACAGTTTTGGAAAAATAACACTTGCAAAAAGGTTTTTACGATCATGAACTCCACGATTCCATATAATTTTTTTGACCATTTTTCATAGAAAATCACGACATTTATTCCATTTTTTTACCATTGGATGCACCTTTTCAAGTCTATAAATAGTGGTTTTCTGCATTATTCATGTAGTTACATCTCTTTTGTGCATTCGTACACTCTCATTCTCTCAAAATTTCATCAAGTTTATCATCTTTCATCTCCATATCATAGTCGCTAAAGTTTCCACGAGAGCTTCCAAAAGAAAAGCCCCTGCCACAACCTCTCAACAGCCCTCTAGGATGGACGAAATTGTTACTTCCTTCTCTCAAAAGAAGAAAGTAAGATATAAGAAGGTTAGTAAAAAGGATTTACTTTTTGTTCTTGCTCTTGTCCATGGCGTGCAAGTGGAGTTTACAATACAGTTCATCGATCATCTCTACCATATTACCTCATCCAATAGAGGTATAATTCTCATCTCCTCCCAAATCTCCAAGATTGCAAATCATTTCAGTCTCCTCACTCCTCATAATTTGACGAACTATATGGAGATTAAGTACTATGCAGATAACTTGATGGGTATCCTCTATCTTTTAAGTGCCATAGCCATCAAGATAATAAGAGATGATAAGTATACATATGTAATACCTTGTTATATAATCAAGGAATATTCCTCAACTATATAGAGAAGTACTATAATGCATAGAAGGTAAAGCGTGCTCTTTGAAAAACAAAATAACTTTGCACCATGGTCATGATGACTTTACAAAATATATATTGAGTTTTGAAGATGCATAAAAACAAATTTTTTTTTTCAGATCACAAAATAAAGGCCTCAACCTGACTAGAGTTGTACAAAAATTCATCTAAAATTTAAAATTTTTACATGTCAAGTAACACATATAAATTTATATTCCCACCCAAAGAAAACTAAACAAATAGAAATAGTTGTATTATCAACCCCAATAGTTTTGTCCTAGACTTTTCTCCTTGAACTTCTCATATTGGTCAGTTAACAATCTACTATCTTCAATCTGCATAGAAAATCAACATCCACATGCTAAGCATAAAATGTTTAATGGTACATAACAACATATAGGTTTAATCTTCATGTATGCACGGATAATATATAGATTTTTAAATAAACATGTATGCATGAGCAAGTGTATCACCACATCCAACAACCATGTGTCAACATAGCATAATACCACAATATTTCATGTATAGAATAACATTTTTCAACTCATATAAATTATTCCATCATGCCTTACCTCACACTTATTAAGTTGGAATACCATGATTATTACCGGACTAAATTGGATACGGGCACTAAGGCTACTCTGAGCCACTTAGGAACTCCGCCTGAGAAAAGATCATCTCAATGTCTTTGCCTAAGTGGTACTAAACTCC
This sequence comes from Balakata baccata, assembly GCA_949630135.1. Taxonomy (NCBI): domain Eukaryota; kingdom Viridiplantae; phylum Streptophyta; class Magnoliopsida; order Malpighiales; family Euphorbiaceae; genus Balakata; species Balakata baccata. The sequence continues at coordinate 39,313 of CATIWF010057598.1, read as the reverse complement.
TTCAATGGCATGCCATCTATCCTAGCTCTAGTCCTTGTTATAGTAATTGGGCCTTATCCTTTTCACAATTCACCATAGTACAACAATCAACTTCATCATATAATTCACATCAATAATCTTATGAAATTTCATAATTTAAGGTCACAAATCTCATATCATAGCATAATTCAAAATATATAAATTGAAGCTAATAAGAAAATCACATCATAAGCACCCTGTGGTTCACCCAGGTGGAACCGACCCACAACATATATATTCACCCATAATTCATACCATCATCTTTAACTTACAGGTTTATCGACCAAAACATATTGGTTCATCATTTATAAGCCATAGGTTCATCATTTAGCTCATGCAATTATAAACATCAAACATTCAATTAAACCCAAATGTGGTTATGCACAAACCTTATAAAGTTTTACCAACTCCAAATTTATAGGGATTGAGGCTCTTGTGGGTCTCTAATTGATTATGAACAACTGATCCAAGACACCTAGCTTGTGGCTAGTTTGTGGAAGAAAATTGAAGAAATAGGAAGGAGAAGAGGAAGAAAATGAAATGAAATGAAGAATAATGGGCATATTTACCTAAACTTATCCTAATCCCTCTAATTCCCGACCACATAATTTTTCCTTTTTTTGTCTTCATCTGTTTTTGTTTTTGTAATATTAGTATTATTAAATCATTACTCAAGTCAATTAAACAACCTAGCCACTTAGTTCCATTTTAGGTAAATTAACTATATCAATCAATCAATTTTATTTATTTTAATTTCTCATTGAGCCACTTTATTTATTTATTTATTCTTCTCTCTAAATAATTTATTTATGCACGTATTCTAATTAAACCCTAATTAGCGAACGTTACAACATATGCCCTTGGATAACAATAAGTACAAGCCTCCACTACTCATCAATGTTGGAAAAGGGCAAGGCTTGTAATTGGAGAGCAAGCTACAAAAGGGGATGTACTTATAGCCAGTCCTTTAAGCCCCACCTCTATCATCTCAACCTATAGTGCGCAGGTTGATAAAGATGATGAGACTTCATATGGACATGAAGGCTTTGTAAACATATTTGGAAATGCAAGTATGCACCAAAGAGTTTGCAAGTGGAGAAGATGAAGATGCCAATCTTGAGAGGAATGAGTCTCTTGAAGGAGATAACGAGGGAAATGATGAAGAAAATAATGATAATTCTCTATCTTTCTAGGCCATAAACCATTTTTTTTTACAACATCATGCATTTCATGTTATCTATTTTAGCCCAATGGTGATTGATCTCTATTTTGATCTTGACAAACAAATTAATTGTGACGAATATGTGATTTAGTGTTGTTTTTATACTATACAGTTTTAAGTCAATAGGCTAATATTTTCTTAGTCAAACATTCAAAGAGCTAAAGGCCTATAAAACCGCAATCTAGCTTAGGAGATCTTGCTCGCAAAGAAGACTTGGAAGTTTGCCCAAGACAAAAGCACACTCATAAAGAGAATTTCGCAACCGTGAAATTCATATTCTCATGGCCATTGGAAAGTGCCTCAATCAGATCATGCCATCTGTCCAATCTTTAGATCAAGGCTAATTGAGGGAATATGAGCATTCGTGGTTCATGCTCGTAAAGTGGGGTTCGCAATCAGGAAAATCTTAATGCCAAAGTGCTTGAAAGACAGTTCAATTCACTGCTTGAGTCATGACTGTAAACTTGCCCTCGTGAAAGGATGTCGAGCCTGTAAAATCCATATAAAGTAGTCGTTATATAACAGTTGAGGGAAAGGACTAATTAGAGGCTACCACATGTCAACTGCCAATGGATCTATGTAGTTTTGCAATTGCAAGAGGGAATTCATGAGCAAGAAATCTATCTCATAGAGTGCATTTAATGCAACATCTTTAGAACATTAGAAAGAGTGATGACACCTATTTGTAATGGTTAATTGGATGGCAAACAATATAAATCAACTTCCAAAAGGCTATAGAACATAAGAACAAGATCTTAAGTATGCCAAAAATCTTACAATTTTATTTCTCATATATTTAGTAATTAAGGTTCAAGTATTAGCCTTAAACACTTAGGAATAGATGGTAAGAGTGAACCTAGTGAGAAAAACTCTTGTTTGAGTTAGTGTGAGCCTAAGAAAAAGACATGGAATTGGTTGTTGTATGATCCATTAAAATACAAGAGATTTGGGTTTAGTGTGAGCTAAAAGGAAAACACCTAGTTGGAAGTGAGCTAAGAAAACTCTCATTGTATCTCTAGGATTGAGATTGTAAAAATCTCAATTGTGATTGGAGAGAGGACTAGGGTTAGTTAATATCCTAACCTCTATAAATCCTTGTGTGCATTCTTATCTTGCTCCTTATTATTTTATCTTTAATTTACTTTTTACTTAAACACTATGAAGAATTTTGTTAAGTCAACATTTTTATACACCACTAATTCGTCCCCCTTCTTAGTGTGTCATCTTTCTAACAAAAGATAAGATGCCTTTGTAAACATTGCTTTAAAGATACCTTAATACAAGAAATATTGATAACCAATCAGCATTTTGAGTATTTGAACAAGTTAGGTACATTGTTGAACAACATATGAGATGTTATGCTGTGTAAATCCTAAATATAAAAGTCATCCAACTAACCTCCAGTCGGGCTTTTGCTATAGCAATAGAGAACCCTAATCAACAATTAATGTAATACTTGAGGTATAGGAACGGAAACGAGTGTAACAATTGAAAAGCTTGCATCATTGAGGAGATCTAAAATGGATTTACATTAGTGTTGTACATTCTAAAGGTGGATCAGGAAATCTCCAAGTCTTAGAGGTACTTGGCATAACAAGATCCCTTAAGGTGAATGTCTAATACAAAAACCTACTTCTTCTAATATCTTTACTTTAGAGGTGTTACCTATAGTGATTGATCTCTATTTTGATCTTGACAATCAAGTTAAATATTACTAATATCTTTATTTAGTGTGTGTTTTGATAGTGTATTAACTTTTAAGCCAATAAGATATCAAACACTTAGTGAATTCTTGAAATTTTTGAGATGTCGTGTAACTAGTGGTCGAGACACCAGTCTCGTGCCTACAAAGCAATTTGTCTTATGACTTTCAACATCGTGCTCGTGAAGATGCTACAATCAAATCACCCTAGAGATATAGTAGGGTTCATGATTAGACTCACGTCTGCAAAACTAACAACGAAGGCAAGGTCTAAGCCGGCAAGATTTATAAGTTATAATCACCAAAAAGTGTCTTTACTAGATTATTCCACATGTCCCATAGCTTTATCAGGGTTTAAGAAGGGTTTTTAAACTTTTAAATCTCACGATTGTGAAACCTATTATGCGACCATAAATGCCTCAATGCCAAATCTCCTTAGAGATACGGTTTAGTTCACGCTCTCACTTGCACCACGAAGTCTGTCATAGAAGGACTGTTTGTGATTGCGAAGATGAAGACTAATCACAAAGTTTCACCTAATATATTTGTTGGAGCTAATAATGAATCAAAGCAATCCATGTGCTAAGGACTGCTAGACATTTAAATCTTGTGACCTTGAATGGACTCTTTAAGCAACATTTAATGCAAAATTTTTAAAATGTTAAGGAAAGTTATGACACTCATTTGTAATAACTAGCTGGTAAGTAAACACTATAAATACCCCATCAAAAAGTTGTTAAAGATACTTTAACTACTTCTAAGCACCAAAACTCTTGCAAGTTTAATTATTAAATCTCTTTGCATTGATTGTAATTGTAAAGGTTCAAGTGTAAAACTCAGGCTCCGTTTGGTTTACCTGTTGAATGCAGTTGGTAGCTGATAGCAAATTTAAGTTAGTGTTTGATAAAATTGATTGAGCAGGTGCTATTAAGATACAAAATTACCAATTGGGACATTATTTATATAATCCAAAATATATATTCTTATGATGTAAGAATAAACAAAAAAATAAAATGATTATTTTTATATAATTATTTATTTTAATAATTAAATAATAATAATAATAATAAATATTAGATATTGATAAAAAAATGTCAAAAATGCATATTATATAATTTAAAAATATAATTAAATAATTTAGTATATTTTCAATATGATTTTTTCTTATATTGTAGAAGAAGATGGATTAAATGGTAAAATATGCTTGTTGGTTAGTGATAAAAAATATTAAAATAAAAAAAATAATGTCTTAGTTTTTGAAAATGATAGTTTTTTTTTTCCAAAAAAGCTTTAAAATGTAGCTTTTTCAAACAGCTATAGTTTGAATCTAAAATTAGTTAACAACTGATGTTTGATATTTTAACGAAACACCTCTAGAGAAGCTATTGGGTATCAAACAACTAGCAGCTGCCTCAAAAAATTAAACCAAATACCACCTCAAACACTTTGGCTCTTAGTAAGGGTTGTTGTGTGAGCCTTAAACACAAGGAATTGTGTTAGCCATTAAAACACAATAGAATTTGGATCGAGTGTTACCCAAATGAGAAAAACACATCGTTATGAGAGAACTAGGAAACTCCATTGTAACTTTAGAATTAAGTTAATTAGTGAAAAACTCCCAATTGGGATTAGGAGAGGAGAATTAGTTAATACTTGAACCTTTATAAATCATTGTATCCATTATCTCTTTCTTACTCTTTTTTAATTGTTGGTTATTTGTCTTTACCAAAATTTTTTAATTTTCCACTATTTTATCTCCTTTTATTTGTGATTGTTTGGGCAACAAGAGGCACCTATGATAAAGGAGCATTGGTATAGAACAAGAGAACCAAAAAATAGAATTATCTCTAAAGTGAATAAGCAATTATCATGGGAAGACAGATGGAAGCCATAGCTTTGCAATTGCTAAGTGAATTCAATGTTCCATTGCCTTTGAGGCTTGTTTTAGGCCATAAAGGGAGTTTGTCAACTTTTAGTTTTGGCCTGATGCAATTTTAGTGTAACCATCAAAAGAGCTCACGTAAACTTCTTCATCAATACAGCTATAGAAAAAGACATTATTGATGTCTAGTTGTTGTATTAGCCAAGACTTGGGTGTTGCATTGTCTAAGAACAAACTAACAGCCACTTGACTTGCTATAATAATGAAATTGTTTATATAATAGCTGTAACACCTTATACTTTTATATATAGCACATACTTATATGATGTCATCATGTATTGTATAGTAATAAGACAAAATCTAATTTATAGTGAGGGATTTTTTTTTTAAATTATATAACAGTATCACTTTGCAACATTTGACAGTTTAACTAAGCATCACATCTTGATTATAGATATAATGTATCACATATGTTAATAATTCAAATGCTATATCCAAGTATTGCAAGTAGTAAGTTCAAGGTTAAATATATATTTACACATCACTGCATATTTAATACATTTATACATATGCAGATACACAACCCAAAATATAGATGTCGTATTCCTATACATATATGAAATGCAAGGAGAGAGATTGGTGAGGCTCAGCCGGTGACCTGTGTTCCGTGTCTCCTATGTAGTATATACCTCCAAAATGAGCTAACTACTCTTCTCTGCCTGAAAATTATATAATTTGGTGAGTTGCAACTTAGTGAGAATAACCATAAAAAACTTTCTAAAGTACTAAGCAATTCACAATTACAAGTAATAATTACTATTCATATGCATTTTACATGTTATTCTATTTAGCAATATCATAATAATATAAAAAAATAATATTGAATCATATAAACATTTCATCTACTTATGATTTGTCATTTTCTTTTTATTGTGACCAGGGTAAACAGATATTATCCCGGGTTTCCATATGAACATTTGTCATTTGCTAGCTAGCTTGATCATTTGTAGCATTTGCACATTTGTTAGGCCATAAGTCTTTTCTTTTGCTTTTGAACATCTGTTTGGGCCATATGTCTCTTCTTTTGCTTTACAATGCCATTTAGCTAGTCACAACCCCTTTTAAGTCTATATGCTTATGCATTTGCAACAATCATTGCTTAACCATTACATTTACATCAACCATTATACATTTCAGTCAATATTTACCTTGTGCAAAGAAAACATATACTTGTAATACAAACACATACTTTACATTCAATATTGTCTCATTAGTCATATCATAGCAATCATATAATTTAAATAAAAGCAAGTCAGGTCACATTGCATGTAGCATGCAATAATCACACGTATTGGAGAAATCATTTGATAATAAAAATCATCTTGTGTTTAGTTTCAAACTTTTAATTTATTTTCTCTCACTTCTTTAGAGGTTTCCAATTTGCTGCAAACCTAATTGAATGTATACTTTGTTAAATGATAGCTAAATAGACATAGTAAAACTTAAACAAATTGAAATATGCATAATTTGGACCATCAACTAGGGTTTGGCATTATGGGCAATGTGACCTTTGGAGATTGAATAGCTTATAACTTTTCCTACACTTATCGAATTTGTGTAATCCTTATTTCTAATAAAATATAACATGTAAATCTATAACATATAAAATTTCAAAGCAATGAGACCATTGTGTAATTTATGGTGATATTTCTATTCATGTTCTATTTTCTACCCTTTGGCAATTTTTCGACATCAAATTTGGTCCTTGATATCTCACAACGTGCAAGTTATATTTTTGTGAAACTTTTTAGAAACTTAGATATATCAAAATATAATATTTTTTATGTTGACAACTTTCTTTCATTCTATCTCTAAGGTCTTCAAATAGTAGGTTACTTGTGATTGGTCAAGAACAGGGTTGGCATCCGGACCAGTATGACTTCTTAATACCATATCTCACAAAATATGTAATATTTTAAAGTGATATTTATACTCAAATTTAGCCAATACATACACCTATAACTTTGTTGTTTTGATAATTTAAATATCTTGTCTATAAATGGTTCAAAATGGGCAAACAACTTACTAGACCTGCACAGGCAGCACAAATTATAGAACGGACATAATTTCTTTGACTTTAACTCAACATCCACCTATAATCTGGTCATGAAACTTAGTATACAACTAGATAACACAAAAGACTACTATTTTTGTGTTTTGAGTTTCCTCAATTATAGACTCTATCGTATAGAAAAATAATCAACACAGCAAGTGATTCAGCTAGGTTCCACAATTAAAACAGTCTCAGTCATAAGCAAATATCTTTTTATATGCCCTGTTTGGCATTGTGTTGGGAAAAAACGCTTTTCGAAAAAAAATTTGCATTTTTAATTCTTTTTGAATTTTGAAAATAACTTTTGCTAGAAGCAGATAAATAGATGATTTTTCCTAAAGCAAGTTAGAAAAAAGTAGTTTATAAAAAATTTAAAAAATCAATTAATTAAATAAAAAAATTCAAAACCTGCTTTTAGAACCTTCAACAACAATCCCAAACACTACTCATAGACATCAAATCTTGCAAAAATATTTATATAGCCTTAAACCTAAGACATAAAGCTACAAGTTTGGTGTTTTGAGCTTCTTCAAAATGGGTCTCTAACATGAAGAAAAGGGAGCCTCAATATTCTGGTACAAAAACAGAATTTTAAAATCCACTTATAATATTTGCATATAAAAGACCATTATTTTTCAATCCATAATTAAAAAAATAGCAAGATAAGAAGGATATACAAATTACCTCTGATCAGAACGTCTGAATATGGCTGGAGTTTGAAAGAAAAATTGAAGAAGAAATGAAGGAAGAGGAGAAGGAAATGGTGGACACAAAAAGAAATAAAGGCATATCTTAAGTTATGTTAACTGACTCTAAGTTGTCCCATTGTTTTTTTTTTTTTTTGTCATTTAATTTATTTATATTTATTATTTCATCTACATATTTACATGTATCTAGTCAATGTCAAAAGTACTATCTAATCACATAGTCTACTTTAATTAATTTAACTATGCCAAATTTCATTTTTTTTTCAAATTAATCATTTTATTTAATTTCATTTTTAATATTTTGTGTCCTTATTTAAATTATAACTAGACACGTGCAACTTATTCTTATTGCGATAAACTGACTTGTGGTAAGTCTACCTTATAAACATGTTCAAGCCAAAATTCTTATGTATGAATGTGTTTCATGTGAATGACATATATAAAATGACATGTTCAAATGGAATGCATATAAAGACCGTTAAGGATGTTATAATTCTCCCCTACTTTTTAAAATTTCGTCCTCAAAATTTGGTAGTTAGGAACAAGTGTGGATATCGACTGTTCGTATTCTCTTTTGTTTCTCATTTTGCTTCTTCCTGTGAATGGTTCCTCCATAACACTTTCACTAAAGGTATTTCCTTGTTTCTCAACTGTTTTATCTTATACTGGATGATTTCTACGGGTTCTTCTATATAACTCATATCTTCTGCAATCTCAATGGCTTGATCTTTAATTATATGTGTTTGGTCTTATCTGCATCTTCCTAGCATACTAACATGAAACACATTTTGAATTTGAGCCATCTCCGATGATAAAGCTAACCTGTATGCCAATGGTCCAACCTTTTCAAGAATTTCATAAGGCCCTATATACCTTGGACTCTATTTTCCCTTCTTGCCAAATCAAATTACTCCTTTCTATGGTGACACTTAAAGAAATACCTTTTCGCCTACATTATATTCCATTTCCCTTCTATGCTGATCAACATAGCTCTTTTGTCTGTCTTGTGCTGCCTTGAGTTTGCTTTTGAATATCATGATCTTGTCTATTGTATCTTGTACCATTTCTGATCTTTCAATTGCTCATGCACCTTCTTCATCCCAAATAATTGGGCTTCTATACTTTCTGCCATATAATGCTTCATATGGTGCCATTTGGATACTGTTGTGGTATTGATTATTGTATACAAACTCTATTAGTGCAACATATTCATCCTAAGATCCTTTGAACTCCATAACACATGCCCCGAGCATATCCTCTATCTGCATAGTTCTCTCTAATTGACCATTAGTCTGTGGGTGAAATGTAGTGTTGAAGTTCAATTTTGTTTCCATTGTATTTTGTAAACTCACCCAAAAATGTGAAGTAAATCGTGGGTCTCTATTAGATATAATAGATAATGGAATGCCATGTAATCTAACTATCTCTTTGACATATATCTTTGTTAAACCCTTAAGTGTACACCCCCCACCTGATAGGCAAAAAATGTGCTGACTTGGTTAATTTGTCAATAATTACCCATATAACATCATTCTTCCGTGGAGTTCTCAACAATCCATAAATAAAGTCCATTGTTACTTTCTTCCATTTCCATTCTAGCACTGGTAATGGATGTAGTTTACCTATTAGAGCTTGATGTTCTACTTTAATTTGTTGACATGTTAGGCATTTAGAAGCATATTCTGCTATGTTTTTTTTAATCCTTGGCCACCAATAATAAGGTCTCAAACTGTGATACATCTACGTCATCCTTGGGTGCATTACATATGGTGCATTATGTGCCTCTTCTATTATTTCTTGGCACAGGTTATCAATGCTTGGAATACATATGCATGACTTTAACATCAATGTATCATTCTACAAATGGAAGTCTTTGCTTTTTCCCTGCTTTGCCATTTCAATTTTCTTATACAATTGTCGATCTCTGCCCCGTGCTTCTTTGATTATGTCTATTAGTATAGGTCTAACCTGAAAAGTAGCAATCAATGACCCATTATCATGCATATTCAATTCAACATTCATAGACCATAGTTGAATCACATATGGCAGAGAGCTTGCTTGTAAGTGAGCCATACTACTATTAGACTTCCTGCTTAATGCATCAGCCACTACATTTGCCTTCCTTGGATGGTATTAAATTGTGCAATCATAATCCTTTAATAGCTCTAACCATCGCCTCTATCTCATGTTTAATTATTTATGTCAGCAGATAACTCAAACTCTTATAGTCTGTGAAGATCTAGAATGTCTCGCCATAAAAATGATGCCTCCAAACTTTCAATGCAAATACAAATGTGACCAATTCTAGATCATGCACTAGATATTACATTTCATGTTGTATCAACTGCCTGGATGCATAAGCTCTCACCTTATCATGCTGCATCAATACACATCCTAAGCCTTGCTGTGAAGCATCACTATATACTGTAAACCCTCCTGTGTCTGTAGGAATAACTAATACTAGTGCAGAAGTTAGCCTATGTTTTAATTCTTCAAAACTACTTTGACACTCTAAAGTCCACTTGAACGGTACATTCTTTCTTAGTAATTTAGTCAAAGGGCTGGCAATCAGCGAAAATCCATGAACAAATCTGCGATAATACCCGGCTAAACCTAGAAAACTACATACCTCTTCAACATTCTTAGGAGCTTCGTAATTTACTGTGCCCTTTATTTTCTTTGGATCTACTTTTGTGCCTCTGCCTGATACCACATGTCCAAGGAATACCATATGGTCTAACCAGAATTCACATTTACTCAGTTTAGCATATAATTGTTCCTCCCTCAAAGTTTGTAGCACAATCCTTAAATGTTGTTCATGTTCCTCTCTATCCTTGGATACACCAGTATGTCATCAATAAATATTATGACAAACTTATCCAGATATGGTTGAAAGACTTTATTCATTAGTACCATAAATGCAGCTGGAGCATTAGTCAACCCAATGGCATGACTAAAAATTTATAGTATCCATACCTTGTTTAAAAAGCAGTCTTTGGAACATCTACCTCTACTACCCCTAGCTGATAATAGCCTGACTTCAAATCAATTTTGGAAAATACTTGGGCTCCCCCTACAACTGATCAAACAAATCATCTATTCTAGGCAATGTATATTTATTCTTAACTGTGACTTTATTCAGCTGTCTGTAGTCAATGCACAATCTCATGGTACCATCTTTCTTCTTAACAAAAAACACTAGTGCTCCCCATAGTGACACACTAGGTCTAATGTACCCTTTATTAAACAGTTCATGCAATTGGGTCTTCAATTCTTTCAACTCAACTAAGGCCATTCTGTAAGGTGGTATTGATATTGGTGTGCCCCTAATACCAAATCAATAGTGAATTATATCTCTCTAACAAGTGGTAATCCAGGTAGATCATCTGAAAATACATCTGGAAATTCTTTCACTACTGGTATATTTTCAAGTGAACTATTAGTAGTTTCGATGTTAGGCACATGTGCCAAATATGCCTCACATCCATCTCTGATCATTCTAAATGCTTTTACAGGTGATACTAAACATGCAGGTATAAGTTCTCTTTTACCTAGAAACATAACTCTTGGCTGGTCTGGAGACTCTAGAATTACTTCCTTAGTATAACAAGTCACTATTGCATGATGTCTAGTTAGCCAATCCATTCCAGTATCACATTAAATTCATATAGAGGCAATAAGATTAGATCAATTTGTAATTTGGCTTGATCAATGCATATTAAACCATTATGGCATATATTGTTTACAATTACTATTGTTTACAATGGAGTACTCACATTTATATCAATTCCCAATGGTTCAAGCTTTTGATGCAGTTTAGATGCCATATGTGATGAAATAAATGAATGTGTGGAACCTAGATCTATTAATGCATATGCTAGTACATCATAAATAAAAATATTATCAGTGAAAACTTCTAGAGCATCAACTGCCTCATGTTTAGTCACATCAAAGACTCTGGCCTATGTGGGAGGTCTGGAACTCTGACCCTCAGATCTAGTCACACCTCTACATGTTACACTAGTCCTGCCTCTGCCTCTACCTCTACCTTATGCCCTATTGGTGCTACCCACTCTAGGTGCCTCAACTGTGGTCTCTAATACCCCTCTACTTCTGCCAGTCTCTACTAGTCTAACTCTCTATGGACAATCTCTATACATGTGATCTAATGACTAGCAGAAATAACATGCTCATGTGAGCATTCTGCATTCACTTGTATGTTGTATCCCATAGTGAATACAAGTAGGTCTCTGCTCCATATATTGACTCTATCCTCTGCAAAATAAAGTGAAGTTGTAGCACAACCTCTAGAGCCTAAGTATGTACCCCTGTTACTAGACTATGATGGTAAGAATCTACCCCTCTTTTCCTGTCTTCTACTGGAATCTGTAGGAAATTCTCTTATTGCCTTTCTAAATTTTTGTTCTATAGCTTCTTTCATTAATCTCTCTACCCTAACTGTTGCAGCTCTAAGTCTAGTGTAGCTATTGAGATCAGTAGCATTGATTCTATTTCTGATTTCATATCTGAGACCCTCTTCAAATTTTCTACATTTGTCCCTTTCAGTAGAGACCATAAAAGTATCATAGTGGGAGAATTTATTGAATTGCACTTCATATTCAACTACCGTCATGTTTTCCTACTTTAGATTCAAGAACTCCCTTCTCTTCTCATCTTTGTACACATCTAGCATATAATTATTCTGAAATTCTCTGAGAAAGTCATCCCAAGTCAGAATAGGAGGCTGTACATCATTGCCAGGAACTATCTCCTACCAGTCATATGCATTACCCTGAAGCAAAGACACTGCATAATCAAATTTTTCTTCAGGAATACATTTCATAATGTTCAATATTCTATGTATTCTCTTGAGCCAGGTCTCCACCTCTGCTAGGTCAGTGGTGCCATAAAAATCAATTGCACCCTGTTTCCTTAGCTTATCATAACGTCTTTCCCTTTGTTTTTCTAGCCCCTATGTTTCCTACTCTAGGTTCTTATAGATTATCTCTACATGTGATGATTGGGATACATGTACTGGAGCCCTAACTCCTAGTGTAGGCTAGTCTCTATATAGGTGATGATATGTCTCATGTGAATGATATTCAGCCTGCCTCTCTCTCCCAGGTGAATTGTGTCCTACTATGGCCCAATAAATCATGAAATTATGTCACTTGACAATGTTCAAGACATATGATGCATATGTTATTATGTTCTAATGCATATGCATGTTCTCAAAGAACATATTCATGCTCTGATACCAAACTAAAATGTAACACCTTATACTTTTATATATAGCATATACTTGTATCATGTCATCACGTATTATATAGTAATAAGACATTATCTTATTTATAGTGAGAGATATTTTTTTGAATCATATAATAGTATCACTTTGCAACATCTGACAGTGCAACTAAACATTATAACCTAACTATAGACATAATGTATCACATATGCTAATATTTCAGACGCTATATCCAAGAATTGCGAGTAGTAAGTTCAAGGCCAAATATATATTTACACATCACTGCATATTTAATATATTTATACAAATGTAGATATATAATCCAAAACATAGATGTCATATTCCTATACATATGTGTAATGCAAGGAGAGAGATTGGTGAAGCTCGACCAGTGACCTGTGTTCCATATCTCCTATGTAGTATGCACCTCCAAAATGAGCTAACTACTCTTCTCTACCTGAATATTATGCAATTTGGTAAGTTGTAACTTAGTGAGAATAACCATCAAAATCTTTCTAAAGTACCAAGCAATTCATAATCATAAGTAATAATTACTATTCATATTGTCATTCTATTTAGCAATATCATAAGAATATAAAAAAAATAATATTGAATCATATAAATATTTCATTTACTTATGCTTTGTCATTTTCTTTTTATTGTGACCAGGCTAAACAGACATTGTCCTGAATTTCTATGTGAACATTTGTCATTTGCTAGCTAGCTTGATCATTTGTAGCATTTGCACATTTGTAAGGTCATATGCCTTTTCTTTTGCTTTTAAACATTTGTTTGGGCCATATACCTCTTCTTTTGTTTTACAATGTCATTTAGGTAGTTGCAAAGCCTTTTAAGTCCATATGCTTATGCATTTGCAACAATTATTGTTTAACTATTACATTTACATCAACCATTATACATTTTAGTAAATATTTACCCTGTACAAAAAAAATATATACCTGTAATACAAACACATACTTTGCATTCAATATAGTCTTATTAGCTATATCATAGCAATCATATAATTCAAATAAAAGCAAGTCAGGTCATATTGCACATAGCACGCAATAATCACATGTACTAGAGAAATCATTTGATAATTAAACTCACCTTATGTATGGTTTCCAGCTTTTAATTTCTCTCACTTCCTTAGGTGGTTTCTAATTTACTGTGAGCCTAATTGAATGTATACTTGGTCAAATGGTAGCTAAATAAACTTAGTAAAATTTAAACAAATTGAAATATGCATAATTTGGACCACCAACTAGGGTTTGCCATTATGGGCAGTGTGACCTTTGGAGATTTACTAACTTATAACTTTTTATATACTTGTCAAATTTGTGTAATTCTTATTTCTAATAAAATCTAACATGTAGATATATAACATATCAAAATTTCAAAGCAATTGGACCATTATGTAGTTTTTGGTGATATTTCTATTCATGTTCTGTTTTCTGCCCTTAGGTAGTTTTGGGATATCAAATTTGGTCCTTCATATCTCACAACATACAAGTTATATTTTTGTGAAACTTTTTAAAAACTTAGATATATCAAAATAGAATATTTTTTTATGTTGACAACTTTCCTCCATTCTATCTCTAAGGCCTTCAAATGGTAGAGTACTTGTGACTGGTTAAGAACATGATTGGCATTCGACCCAGTATGATTAATAAAGGCTATATCTCACAAAATATACAATATTTTAAGGTTCTATTTGCACCAAAATTTATCTAAGATATATACTTATAACTTTTATGTTTTGACAATTTACATATTTGGTCTATTAATAGCTCAAAATGGGCAAATAACTAATTGGACCTACATAGGGCACTAAATAGGCAGTTTAAATTATGGAACATATATCATTTCCTTGACCATAACTCAACATTCACCTATAATATAGTCATGAAATTTAGTATACAGCTAGATAACACAAAATACTAACTTTGTGTTTTGAGTTTCCTCGATTACAGACTCTATCATATAGGAAAATATCAATACAACAGGTGATTCTGCTAGGTTTTATAATCGAACCAGTCTCAATCATAAGCAAATATCTTTTTATAGACATAAAATCTTGCAAAACTATTTATATCACCTTAAACCAAATATGTAAAGATACAAGTTTGGTGTTTTAAGCTTCTTCAAAATGGGCCTCTAACATAAAGAAAACAAAGCCTCAATATACTATTACACAAATAGAATTCTAAAATCTAGTTCTAATATTTGTATATAAAAGACCATAATTTACCAATCCATAATTAAAAAAATAGCAAGACAAGAAGGATACATGAATAACCTCTAATCAAAAGATTTGAATATTACTGGAGTTTGAGAGAAAAATTGAAGAAGAAATGGAGGAAGAGAAGCAAACAGTGGACACAAAAAAGAAACAAAGGCAAATTTTAAGTTATGTTAACCAACTCTAAGTTGTCCCATTGTTTTTTTTAAAATTTTTTTTGTCATTTAATTAATTAATTCATTCATTCATTCATTTATTATTTCCTCTCTATATTTATATGTACCTAATCAATGCAAAAAGTACTATCTAATCACATAGTCTACTTTAATTAATTTAACTATGCTAAATTTCATTTTTTTCAAATTGATCATTTTATTTAATTTCATTTTCAAATTCTTGTGTCCTTATTTAATTTATAACTAGACACATGCGACTTATTCCAATTGCAATAAACTGACTCGTGGCAAGTCTACCTTGTGAACACGTTCAAGCCAAAATTCATATGAATGAATGTGTTGCACTTGAATGGCATATATAAAATGAACTTGTTCAAATGGAATGCATGTAATAATGCATATAAAGACCATCGAGGATGTTATAATAACTCTTGTCTATCAAACATGTTTTGTAACTGCTTATAGAGCCATCTGGCTTTAGCTTAAACTTATAGGCTCTAAGACTTAAAATTTTGGGCTCACTTAGAGTCAGTAGGTTTCTTATTAGATGGAAGGGTCGTTAATTGCCAATTGTTATTGCTCTTAAAAGCTACAAAATCTTATTAAATAGTTGTAACCTAGTTTGGGCCTTTCCTAGCCTTTAAATAAGTATATAGTTCATGGAACATAAAAATATTAGCCATGAAACATAAATGTATAGTAAAAAAAATTGTTAAAGCAAAGTTAAAGAAGGATATGAGGTAGTGCATTATCACTATTACAAGTATAAATAGGTACAGGAACCTGCAAATTAGGAGAAGCATTTAAGACAACTAGAGTGTCGAATATAACAAGCAAAGGTGCAGTAACATAAGTAGTTATAAGAGGATGATACAAACTTATAAAGATATTTATTGTCATAGAAGTGCACATCTCTATATACTAAAATACCATTATATTATAAATCATAAAGTGGAAACATATTTTAACTAAGGGACTAACCAATTTAGATGCATTTGAATGCTTTAGAATCAAACTTTGATTTATATGGAAGCATGTTTATAACATAGCATAAACAACCAAATTTTTGGAGTATAGAATAAAATAGTCAAATGATTTTCAAAATAGAAGTTCAAATGAGGTTGTCAAAAATATGGTGCACTAAAAAGGGTGGTATATAAAAACTTTTGGCTTAATGGTTTCTTTTAAGTGTTTGGGTAATAAGCAATATAAGATATGAAAGTAGAGCAAGAGAAGAAAGACACACAAGATTTATAGAGGTTTAGGTGTTACTAAACCCTAGTCCTCTTCTCAACTGCAATTGGAAGTTCTATTATCTCAACTAGAGATATAAGAGAGTTTTCCTAGCTCACTTACAAATAAGTATTTTTCCGAGACTCATACCAAACTCAAATCCCTTTAAGTTTTGATAACTCATGCAACAACCGATTGCTTAGTATTTTTTACAGGCTCATAGACAACCTAACTAAGAGTTTTTCTCACTAGGTTCACTTTTACAACTTATTCCAAAGTGTTTAAGGTTAACACTTCAACCTTTGTTACAAAATAGTTGGAAAATGATTTGACAATAGTTTTGGCACACTTAAAATATTGCTCTTATGTTCTAAAGCCTTTTGGAGGTCTATATGTAATGTTTGGCTTCCAATTAATCGTTACAAATCAGTGCCAACGCTCTAACTAACATTCTAAAGATGAATTATTAAATGGAGTCTGATAGAGTGAAATCATGAGCGCACTTTCCCTTTCCCTTTCGCAATTGCAATTGCGATTGCCATTCTTCATTTATCCATTGGAGATTTACATGCGGCAACCTCTAATTTATTCTTTTCTTCAATAGCTCTTTAACAGCTAGTCCAGTCAGCTTTCACGAGCACAAGAGATGTTCCCCGATCGCAAATCTATGCTTCACAAGCCATCTCCAAATTGTGAAACTGGTTGTGAACTAAACTGTATCTCAAGCCTTTCTCCATCGAATTTTACTGAGCCCGAATCTTTTCCCAATTGGTAACTTTAAAAGTTTATATAGCCATTATCAAGTCTAGGGACACGTGGCATGTTTTGATTGAGGCTCCTTCCAAAGGTCATGAAGAAGTGAAATTCCCTTTCGCAAGTGTTGGATTAATAAAATCCACAGTTGACTCCTTCGGCAATTCGTTCACTAAGGCATACACAAAATGATACTTCTTACTTACTTTTTCACTGCTCGCTCCCTAGCATGGATTGAAAAGGCGACCAAACGATAAAAATACCAATGTAGAAAGCTTTTGATATATTCGGCATTAGAGGATTTGTCAAGATTGGCTTCTATGGATATTTCTACCCAAAACTCTTTATATGTTTATGTCATACCTTGGGGTTTAAGAAGACCATGAGTCATGAAGTTGAAGATTTTTGTAAAATCTCCCCTTGTAAATTGCAGCCTTTGTCCAAATAGGCTAAACTTTATGCCATAATATTCGGACTCAACATTTGCATCTTCCTTGATTGAATGAAAGGGTAGAAATAAATTTCAATGTTAAGTTGTCGTACTTGTGCAATCTTGGCCAAATAAAATCTCTCCATCCCACCTTGTCAATTGCTTCTTCAAAGGCAACATCAACATTCATCTTTTTGAGAGGAGAGATAACAACAACCTTGTTATCTCCTTTGTCTCTAAGACATCTTAGCATGCTTTCTCTTCTTGTGAGAATGAGGTAACAATATTTTCCATATTAGGAGGCTGTTGGGATGAAGTGGTAAGACCTTTTCCCTTGGATACTCGTGCAGAAACTTTGGAAGCCATGATGTTGATAATAGATGACCAAAAACTTAAAAGAAAAGTACTTTTTTTTACAGTGGGAGAGTATATGGATGCTTAAAAATAATGCAAGTGCATGGTTAATGTAGAAAACTTCTTTATATAGCTTGTCCAATGGTAACATTGTGATTTAATATTGTGATTTTTCAATTAAAAATGGTCAAAAAATTTCTGAAAATTGTGTAGTTCATGAATTCCTTTTTGCGATTGTAATTTTTCTTAATCGTCCAATGGCTATAAAATTTAATAAATCGTAAGCGCTATAAAATTTGCGATTTTTTTTAATTGTCCAATGGCTATAAAATTTGGCATTAATTAATTAATACTCTTTTTTTTTTTCATTTTACAGGTTGTTTAGTGGAAACAAACTAACAAAAAATTGAAAAACTGAATACACTTAACGCCATGTCGTTGTAATGTCACAAAAATATCACGTCATTGTGACATCACAAAAATATCATGTGAGCATGGTAGAAGCTTAAATTTGCTAACGACCTCAACTACTTACAAAGAAAAAAGCTCGAATTAAAAATGGCCAAATTGTGAAACCACAAAGCAGTTTTCCTTTATGAGGGTATTTGATATTTTTGTTGAGTATCCTAAAAGTAGATTTTGAATTTTTTTATTTAATTGACTAATTTTTTTAATTTTTTATTAACTGTTTTTTTTCCAAACTTGCTTTTGGAAAAAAACATATATTTACTTTCTTCTACCAAAAACAGTTTTAATAACTCAAAAAAATTAAAATATAAATTTTTTTCCAAAAAACGTTTTTTAAAAACTCAATTTCAAACGAACCCTGTATATGGTGTTGACGCGGACTAACAATCTCAATAATAAGACCCCTTTTGTCAAAAAAAAAAAAAATCTCATACTTGAAATTACAAAATCTTAAAACTATATAACGGTTTTTTACATATTCCCCTAAAAACTTTTGCATTCATAATTTAAATTAAAAATATTTAAACATATTTTAATTTTTTGGGAATTAATTGGCAAGAGTATATCAACCCTGTGTTTTATTAGAACTTTAATTAAAAAAGCATTACATAATGATCCATACGTAATGATATTTAAAATATTATTTCTAAGTATGAAAATCTGGAGGAGACCAATCAAAATCTTGTCGTGATGTGATAGATAGACCAATGAACATCTCTCTTTACGTAATTTTCACAATTTCCTTTGTTTTACGGAAAATATTTTCTGTATTTTTTCACATTTTGTACATTTAGAAAAATTGGTGGATAAAAAAATTTAAATCATTTTTTAAGAAAATATTTTTTTTTTTGAAAATGGGAAGTTATCTTCCACATTTATATAAATAAAACTTTTCTACTAAAACTAACTAAATATATACTAATTAATATATTAACTATTGAAAATCACTTTCGGTGACCGCCAATAGCCAGTTACCGGCGTCGGTCACCAGAAATTTTTTTAAAAAAATTATTATTTTATATAATTTTCTTTTATATGTAATTATAAATTAAAAATATCAAATTCTGAGAAGTTTTAAATATTTTAATAGCTTTTTATATTTAAAAGAAAATAATATTTTTCAAAATACACCAAATACTAAAAAATAATTTCTTTAAAATTTTATATGTACGACCAAATAACAGAAAATAAATTATTTTCCAAATAAAAAAAATATTTTCCACAAATAAACGGAGGCTTAATGTAAAACAATTTTAATATTTAGTATGAACACAATATTTTTATTTAATTTTAAAATTGGAAACAAGCAATACATTGTCGGGTTTAATTCATACGTATATTCAAATAAGTAAATATTTAATTTAATTAGAGCTTTAATTTCATAAAATTATAAAGGGCTTATTTTATTTTTCTATATTTATTTTAGCTTTTAAAATTGCAAATAATAGGAAGAAAAAGAAAATAGATTTATAAGAAAGAAAAAGTGGGGGCCATTGAGTTACTAGCGACCTGGTTATATTTTTTCTTTCCTATTAAATGACCATATTTTGTTTTTTTTTTTTCAAAAAAAAATTTGAACCACAAAAAAAAGGCATCCGAGAGAAAAATTAAAGAGAGATATAATTAGAAAAAACAAGAAAAGTACACAAAAGCATCCCCACCATACCCAACAGCTATAAAATTACAATTATGAATATCAGTAATTTTTGAATTTAAATGAGTTCAAGAATATCAATATATCATTAATTTACTTAAAAATCTTATGAAATGCATTTGATAATATAAATTACATAAACTAATTGAAGAGATTAATTTGAAATCAAACTAAACTTGAAAATTATTTGAATTTGAATTTAATTTTTAATTAAAAATCTAATTTGATTAAAAAAAAAAAACCTAGCCCCATTTTCTTTCAACTTTTTTCTTCTTTCTTTCTTTAACCATCATCTTCCTCAAGTAAGAAGGGGTAATTTTTTACCATTATTGGCCTCAAATTACCTCTCTATATCTTTTTTTTTATCAATTTATTTTTAAAATAAGTAGTTATTCTACATATTTTTATTTTTATTTTGTTTATTTTACTTTTTATGATTTCGTCTTCTTGTTGGGACATTTGGTTTTATCGTCTTATTATAACGTTTTGTTTCTGCCATTTTATTGCGGTATTTTATGTGTGAATGATTCAAACAGACAAAATATTTTCGATCTAATAGAAATAACAAATCAGATTATTATCGTCAGTATGCTACAAAACTAGAATCATATGTATTCTACTATAATATTATCAAATTTATAAGCTTTAAACCGATTTATTATGCTATTAACTTGGGTGCTGTGAATTTTTTCACTGTTTTATCCTCCATAATTTTTAGCGGACTTGTATTTATTTCTATCAATGTATTGCTTATTTGAATGAATAAAATTATTTTCCTCTAATTTGATTTGATGATTTAATGGAATAATTAATTTGAACTGAAATTTGAAATTAATTCAAAAATAACAATAAAAAATATTTCGAATTCGAAATCATATGATCCTAACCAATATGAACTCAACCCGATTGTCAAGTCAAAATTATTTATAGATATATAATCACACCAAAATAGCGAATTAATTTCATCTATAATCATTGAACATTATTTTTATTGTAGTAAAATCATAAAATTATTAAAAAATTTTAAATTATATTTTCGTTTCACTAAAGTCACGTCACTTCTAACCAATTTTGATAAAACGAAAACAAAGTTCAGTAATTTTTTTGGAACGAAAAAAAATTTTATAATTTTAATGTAATAAAAGTAAAATTAAGTTGCCCGAAGTGAAATTAACCCCAAAAACTAATATTATGTATATTATATCTGTAAATCAAAACGTACAAACATCCAACCAATAGCATACATACCATATTGTATCATCCTCAACAATGAAAAAAACAAGTTGTAAAAGGCGAGGTGTAAAATATATAAGCATCGAAGCTCTAATAAGTCCTCATCTACTCTTCTCATCTCTCTCTCTCTCTCTCTCTCTCTCTCTCTCTCTCTCTCTCTCTCTCTCTCTATATATATATATATATATATGTATATCTATCTTCCTCTTAGTTTCTTATACCTTTCTTCTCAATCTCACTTGTATTCATACTATAGATCTTGACCTCCATCTCCCCCTTCTTCTTTACTGTTATTCGAATCATCATTATCATCTTCTTCTTCTTCTCCTTTACTGGATTTCCCTCTCTCTTTGCCACTGTTTTTCTTTATCAACGTTCTTTATATATATATATATATATATATAAGAAGAATCTCTTTTGAGCTTTATTTTGGTGATGACTAATCAATGAAGAATTATGAATTACCTAGGAAGACAAGTAGGTGAAGTTGTTTTAGTTTTCTTTCCTTTTTTCTTAGATTTCTTTTTCTTTCCTTTTCACGATTCTTGAGTTTGTTTTGGACTCCCTTTATTTCTTTCTAGTCAATGTGCTATTTATATCCATATATATATAACCATTTGTTTTAAGCCACATGTACACATATTGTTTTCTTTCTTTTTTTTCCAATTTTTTAGAAAAATAAATGAATAAAGCAGTAGATCTGTGTTGTACTCCTGTTGATTAATCCCTCTCTTAATTTCTTAATTTCCTTGATAATTCTTTCTTCCCATTCTCTAATAATGCATCAATTTGTTCAACAAACAAACAGTCATTGTTTGCAGGTGCAGCATCACCAAGATTCACATGCAAATGGAAGGGCAGACTTTTTAATGTATATCTTAATAAGCCCAAGGTTTTGTTTGAAGATGAGAATCTTGATGATGCTGCATCAGCCATAAATGGCTTATACAGGCTGATCTTGATCAGGTAGAAGATACCCAAGAATTTACTGTGCTTTTAACTATAAAAAGGTAAAGATTTTATCCAATATCTTATAGTTTCACCTAAATTTGAGGGCTTTACAATTGTTATGTGATAGATATACTAGCCTTCAATTCATTGAATAATTACAGTGCTAGCTATATATCTAAGCTATGGTAATCAATTATTTTTGGAATTAGTATTGTAGATTCCCTATCTTAATTAATTTGTTGTTCAGTTGCAGGGAATGAAAAAAAAAATGCTTATTATTATGAAAACAGGTACAAAGATCACTGCTATAGAATGGAAGGCGAGAGAAATTGGGTTATGTCCTTTTTCTTTCAGTTATTCTTTAGCATCTACACTGTCGTTCTTTCTTCAATTTAACAAAAATTATTATATGTATATTTATAAGCATTTTTTTTAAAAAAAAATCATTAAAGAAAAAGCTGTTGTTCACATTAGGGTTTTACATGTGCAAAATTAACACTAAAAATGAAGAACAAGAACAAAAAGTTTTAATATAAACCTATATATGGATATATAAATTTGGAGCTCCTATATAAACTTTGTGCATAATATATATTTAGGGATTTATTGAATTCTTAAGAATGTTGGGTTTCTGAAATATCTATCAGTAATATTGATAAACCCAGCAATTTTTCTTAATTACAATCTATTATTTCACAAAAGAAATGATTAATTAATGTATCATGCTCTTCCCTCTTCATTTCTTAATTAAACTATATATTGATGATTATACATAGAGGAGAAATACCCATTTTGCCTAGGAATGATTCTCATAAGATACAAGTGATTCTTTAGAGTTCAGATATATGCTTTCTTTGTTTTTTCCTTTAACTTATCTAAATCAAAACTATTTCCTACATTAATTCTATGGTATGATATTAATGTAGCCAATAATTTTTAATTTATAGATGTTTATCATTTAGGATCCTTCCAAAGGAATCTAGGAGTAACTGTTGAGTTTCAATGTGCATGAAGAATATAATTAATTTTACAGTCAGAAATTGCTCTGGCAGAATGTCCCACATGCAAAACTAAATATTTTAAAGACAAAAAAATAAATAATAATAATAATAATAATAATAATAATAATAATAATAATAATAATAATGATGATGATGATGATGATGATGTAATTAAAGTCTTATTTGGCTGTAACAAAGCTTCGGAACATATCATAATGATTCTATGTGATTCACATTAATTATTCAACACCACATGATTATGCTTGGGATCAGGGTAATTTATAGGAAGGAGTTTGTAATTCGTTTGGTTTAGTATGACTTCATTAGGAATTAGTTTTATTATGGGTTCTCTTCATTCATTTGAGGTTGACAATTGCACTCCTCTTATACCATTTTTTTAGATTTGATTCTCTTAAAGATATTGGAAATCTATTTTACACGTTTTAACTTGGGGTCCTTACTCCTTGCATCTCCCGACTTAGAGTTCTGGCTCTACACTGATTAAACACGTAAGAAGAAAAGATTTAAACATTGAACATTAATTATTATTCTTTTCTGAAAATCTAATTTTTTGGAGGGTTTTATAGTTTGAGAGATATATGAATACTGTGGAGATCAAAGAAGTGATGATATTGTCTCAAAATTGAAGAGAAGAATCTGAAAACCAAGTCATGTGGGGGCAATCAGTGACAAAAGCTGCTATATCAAATTGACAAGTGAATTGGCATCCATGGGCAACAAATCATTCTTTCTTCTTAAGGTCCACACAGGTGCAGTAATTGGAAAGACAATAAATAATTTCAAAAAAGAAGAAAAAAAAATTGTACTTTGGATCTTTGGAAATTAATCAGTGTTGGGTTATTTGCATATATATGTGAAAATAAAGCAATTTTGGATTTTGTATACATTCTTGATTGATGCTTAATTTATAGATAGTTTTCTTGCACAATTGGATTTTCTAAATCATTCTTGATTGATCAGAACCTTACAATCTACTTAATTTATTGACTTTTCTAGCACTCATAAAGATTTAGCTGTACACATGATCTTAGTTTCAGAATTATGATGAACTGATTGATATTCTAATTGTTATGAATGATATTTTTGACACTTAAAACTGGCCAATAATAATACTAATAATTAGTTGCTTTTTCTGTTGTTCATGTATAAAAAAGCATCATTTATTTATTGTATGCTGTAATAAAAGAAACATTATGTTTTAGTTTTTCCTTTTTTGGTCTTAGCTTATTCAGTCTGGATGCATATCGGATAGATATATTAAAGAATAATGTTTTCTCTCAAGCTTTAAAAATGCTTCATACCTATAGAGCGAATTTAAGAGCTCTAATTAAATGAGAAGGTTAAGGGTTATGTTCGGTTTTTTTTTTTTAATGTACTATAAATTTAATTATACATATAATTAGACGGTTCTGATTTTGTTTCCCCCTTCTCTGTACTGGATAAATCGACTAGCCCTGCTACTGATCACCCACGTACGTTGCTGGAGCCTCGAGGTAGTCAATTATCAGCCTATTTTTTCTTTTCTTTTGTTTTCTTTTTTAATGTTTTTGAATGCATTTATTTATTCATTATATCTATTGAAGTTATTAATCAGTTAAATATTGTAGGGTTATGTACCGTATCAGAGCCAAGATTTCTAGGTCAGAGAGATAAAGAATTAGAAGCTAAGTTATAAGACTAAAATAACTTCTAATATTTTTAGTTAGAATAAATTTTAAAAAATAATATAAATTTGTATAATATTACATATATTTTAAAAAGTTAAAAATGAATGTTAAGGTTTTATCTCTTAATGGTCTTTCATGGCAAATTAAAATTTTACTTAGACGTAGGGGCTTTTGTTGCGGTTCAATTATAGTACCACTTTGGATTTGTTTAAAAAGGATTAAGAACTCAGACTGAATTTTAAAGTATGGTAATTTTAGTTTCCTTAGTATACTGATCTGAACTAGATAATTGGTTTTAAATTTTAGTTAGTTGGACTCCTTCCTAAAAAACCTTAACTATTTTTATTATTTTAAAGATTTACGATTAGAATTAAAATTATTGATATAAGGGTGGCAAAATGAAATATTAAACTATGTTTTTTTTTTCCTGTTGAATCCTTATCTATGAAATTCTTATATATATATATATATATATATATATATATATATATATATATATATATATATATATATATATATATATATATATATATATATATATTTGACTTATTAAACCCTCAAACTTAATTAATTAACATTTCTAATTTTCACCTGAAAATTGATGTTTGAATATTAGTAACCTAGGAATTGTACTCAATTGTTGCTCGGACTCTCTTATTCTTAATAGTAGACCTTAATGAATGAGATAGTCTATACACTGATTATTCTATTTTATTGAAATATAAAATTGTGTATATTGTGTGTCAAAAGCTGACATGTGATA
Source organism: Balakata baccata (assembly GCA_949630135.1). NCBI lineage: Eukaryota > Viridiplantae > Streptophyta > Magnoliopsida > Malpighiales > Euphorbiaceae > Balakata > Balakata baccata. The sequence continues at coordinate 13,478 of CATIWF010057598.1, read as the reverse complement.
ACTACCAATGACAATTATAAAGTAATAATAATTTATCTATTTAATGTTTCAATCAAAATTTGCAAGTATTACTAGTATCTGTCATTTGTGGACATATTTCTCATTTATTTTAATTTTTTTTAAATTATATAATTTTTCAGATAAATTTTAAATTATTTACAGTTAGTCATAAAAAAAAATTTATTAATAGAATACTAGCACAATTAATTAAACTTTAGTAAAGTATTTTCAAATTGGAAGAGCTACTAATACAAGAGGTCAAAGTTAAAAGGGTTAATAGTAATTTTATTTTTATCATATCATTACAATTTAACGTTTTTTTCACAGAAAATTTAATTAGGGGACATATTAGTAGTATATAATAAAATAGAGACAGTAAATTTTATAAATTTTGAATCTCAGATGATACTAATACAATAAATTAAATTTCAGATTGTAAATATTAATTTTGTTTAATAGTTAATTATAAAACAGTTGACTCTTTGATTTCAAAATCAATCCTTTATTTTCTTACTGAATATTTTTGGAAAACTTACAAAAAGAAATCCTAATTTTTTTACTTCACAATTATATTCAATTTCTTAAAAATTCTATTTAATTTTTGAAACAAATTTAGTCTTGGTAGCATAAAATTAGTTTCCGAACCTAACCGGTATTTACATGAATTGACCGAATAAAATAGTTGGCGCTTATATAGATTAAATAAGCTGTCAGAATTAAATAATTAGATTAAATAACTGACGTTATAGTCTAATAATCCAATTATAATTAGACATATTTATTTAGTCAGAACCTGCTAATCCACATCAACATTAGTTAGTCTATTTAGTTAATTCATATAAGTGTCAGCTAGCTAGGTTCTGTACTACCAAAATTAGATTTGTTTCAAAAATAAAAGTTTATATAATTTAAATAGAATTTTTTAGAACTATATATAATTAAGATATATTCCAAAGTTTGGAATTTTTTTCTTAAGTTTCCTAATATTTTTTTTCATTAGATCAAGGACCAAAGTATTGTGTGCTAGTAGGGGTAGGGGTGTAACTGAGTCAATTCAATACAATATCAAGTCAAGCTTGACTCGATTAAAAAATTTAAAGTTTAAACTTGACTCGAATTTGATCGAGCTTGTTTTCAATTGTTCGAAACTTGGCTCGAAAAATATTCGAGCTTGACTCAATAAAACTCGAATTAATTGAAAAATTTAATAAATTGTGTATTTGACTCGACTCGACTCGAAATTGATCCAAGTTAACTTGACTTGATTAAGCTCAAATATATTAAAATACTGAGCGTATAAAAGTAATTTAATAAATAATAAAAAATATTCTCGATTAAACTCGAGAGCTTCACGAATCGAGTATTATGATATTCGAATTTGACTCGATAAACTACTTGAGCTTGAACTCAACTCGATTAACTCTGAGTATTTTACGAGTCGAGCTCGAGTAGCTTAACTTATTTACACCCCTATGTGTTACATGTAATTATGTGATTGAAGTTGGTCTAATATACAATTTCTTTTATTGGTATAAAGATAAAAATAAAATAATTAAATACATATCATTATGTGATTAGATTGGTTTAACAAACTCGGTCTACCTAAAAATTTCTTTCACAACAAAAGTTTAATGAATGGTATTGAAACAGAGAAAAAAAAAAGTATTAATCATTTATATTTTCTTACTCGTATGTAAAGATATCGTAAATTAGAGACTCGATGGAAAATGTTGAACTTTGCAATATTATTATTAAGAGCTATATATACATATTGAAAGAAAATGAACCATATATTCTAGGGAAAATTGTTATTTATTTCTGTATTTTGATATAATATATTAGTACCCTTTAATATTTGAAAAATATACGATTTGCTCTTTATATTTTGACATAATACATTAGCATCTCGTAAGGTTCAAAAATTCTACTATTTGCCTCTTGAAAATTTAATATATTGCACTATACTCTATTGCAAGTTTGATCCCTTAAAATTTGATATATTGTACTATTATCCTCTTGAGTAAAAGAGAATATTTTTCTCACTAACTGTAAATATTTTAAAATTTAATAGAATGACTATATAGTTTAACGGAAATAAAATATATGAAACAAATTGTATATTTTGAAAGTTCAGAAAGTATTAGTGTATTATATCAAATTATATGAAGTAAATTGCAATTTTTCCTATATTGCATTCTTAGTTTTTGATCTTTATTTATTTTTCATGATGGCGAAGTAAATAGGCAAAAACATTGAACAACAACATTAAACGACTCAAGCTACAGTGAATTATCCAAATCGAGTTCTAAGAACATTAAACAATTGAATAACAATCAAATTCAAGCAAAGAATCTCAAATAAAGATTGAGCTTCGTAACAATCGAGTGTTGAAGGAAATCTCTAATTGTACGAAAGTTAATTTTATATTGACTTAAATTATTTTAAAATTAATTAAGTTATTTTGATAATTTTGTATTCATAATTATACTCTCTAAATTCACAACAAGATTTAACATTCTATAAACTACATATACGAGTACAAAAACAGTATCCTTAAGATGAAAATTATATGTCTACTGTAGAAACAACATATGCATAAAATGTATGCGGTAACAGTTTTGTAAGTGATGTGAAAAAATTGCAAATCATAATATGCATTTGTCAGTATAAATTAATTTTTATTATTTTATATAACTAGTTTTTAATTAACATATTTTGCACATAATTATTATATATTTGACTCATTATTAATTATTATTTAATTTTTATATAATTCTTTTGTATTTTTCTTAATTTGTTTCATCTTATATTATGATATTTTTTATAGTGAATTATATAAATGCATGTTTATTTTAAATTTCATTAAATCACTACTTTATCTATTATTAAGAGTTATATATAAAATAGATGTAAGTACTTTACAGTTCTAGTAATAATAAATTATGTATGGTGAATGATGATGATGAATTTATAGGTTTATTAATTAGAATTTGATTGTTTATCATTTTTAACTTGATTATTCATTATATGTTTATCACTTATAGGTTCAATATTTATATTTTGATTGTACATCATTTTAAACTTAATTATTATTCGTTTTAAATATTATTATTTATCATTTTAAACTTGATTATTCATTATATGTCATTACTTATAACACATTTTTTATTATTTTTTGTTACTTATTAAGTTATTTAATTACTTTATTGCTTATTAATGTTTAAGTTAATTAATTTAGTAAGTAATAAAATTAATAAAATAAAAATATTTTAATAGAAAATATTAAAAATAATATAAATATTATATAAAATAATATAAAAAAATAAATAATATTAATATTAAATTTATATTAAAATAAATAAAGTAATATAATTCACAAATATATTAAAACTAATATTTTTTCATCAAAAAAATAAATAATTAATAATTAAAATACTCAATAATACTAAATAATTAAGTTAATTAATTTAATAAGTAACAAAAATCAGTAAAATAAAATAATTAAAATATTTAATATTTTAATAGAAAAATAAATATAATTATACTTTTTTACCGTGCCTTTCTATAATTTTTATTAAATTTTATTTTATTTTTTTAATATTAGTTATCTGTTTTTTATATATAAAATATAGTGATCTCATACTAATAAAATGAGATTCCTAATTGATGAATTATTAATACTATTAACCAATAAATTAAATTATTAAATGACAAAAATTAACTAAATTAACTAATATAATCAAGTTAGTTTTTTAATAAATTTACATGTCCATCATTCTCACTTTTATATATAGTATAATATGATCCATGACAATAATTTTTAGAAATTAATTTAAGTAATTGAGCTTTCTACTTATAAATATATTTTGAAAAGTATAGTCCTAGGTATTATAGGATTATAACTTTGCCGCTCAAAACTCTTCTCTCTCATAAGGGTTTTTTTTCCCCCTCAAATTCTTTTACGCATAATTTTAAATGTTTATTTCAATCAAAATATATTTATTTTAGTTATTTAACAGCTTGAGATGGAAAATGTAGTTGCAAAAATAATAGGAAAGTGATTTATTATTTTTTATATAATAAAAATTTCTCCAATTTTCATCTTTTTTAAAAATAAAAAATAAAAATCAAATAAATAATTAATGATGCATACATTCACTTAGTAATTTATTAGTGATTATATGTTTACAAAGTGTACTCGTTTTGTTATTATTTTAGATAATGAAGGATTTTTTTTTTTGAGAAATTAATATTTAAATTTAGATGTTTTACAACCTAAATATAGAGTTCTCTTACACATTTGATAATTTTGGATTTATCAGTTTCTTTTATATTTTCCTGAAGAAATGATAAATGTTCTCCTTTGGTGTCAACAAATGGGACCATTATTGCAGAGTTAGAAACCCACCTTCGGCCTATGGTACACTTCCAATAATTGATTGGTGTGTGAATATATGTAGCACCCTATACACAGATATAGTGTTATTCTCATAGATATGGATTATATTCTTTTTATATCTATGTCTTTTTATTTTTCTTAATTTATATAGGTCCTGTTTGGAAAAAGTATTTTGTAGTTGAATTTTGAAAATAAGTAAATAAACATTTTTTCTAGAAATATAATAGAAAAAAACAGTATATAAAAGATTTTAAAAATAGTCCATTAAATAAAAAAATTAATTTTTTTAACACACAATAGCAATTTCAAGTACTCCTTGCTACTTGAAATTTTAATTATATGCGCTATTTAAAAACTAATTAAAATACATATTTCCAATATATATATGTATATACAGTCAGCGACAATAATTAGCAATATAATATAATTTGTATCTCACTTTTTTTTTTTAAATCCTAAAAACAGTAACAAATAAGAAAAAGAAATATTTTGATTTGAAAAAAATTAGATGAAATTAAAGACATAAAAATTAAACAAAAAAAAAAATGTAGAGTGACCACGTAGTTGATCTTCATCCTCCCATATATAGTTGACAAAATGTGTATAATAAAAACATAGATAGCAAAATTGTACCTAGTATTTATTGATTGTTGTATATTCAGTACTCCATTTCTCTTTATTGATCGTGACTCCATCTCCATATCTTCCACAAATCCCACACTTTCTTTTCTATAATAATAATAATAATAATAATAATAATCAACTCTTATTTTTCCTACTATTTATTTTTAAACAATAATCTATAATTTAAAAAAAAAGAATAATTTTAACAAATATTTAAAGATAGAAAAATAGAAAAAGAACTTGACCAAAATTAGCAGTTCTAACCAAACCGTGAATCCGACTGTTAAGAAATATAATCTCGATATATATATAGAAAATTAATAATGTTAATTAGTATTTAGAGTATGGGGGTGAGGGGTCCACAAGAAAGTAATCATAGGGTCCCCACAATTGAAGCATCATGATGTGAGTGAGGAGGACCCAAGTGAGTCCCCACTCTAGCTATATAATGGCAATACAAATCATACCTAAATTGAATGATCGTATTCATCCACTTTGTACGTGTAATTTCAGTCCACAAGGTTCATTATAGACCCAGCTTTCTTTTCCCATTTTTTTCCCCAATTTTCTTTTATTTTTTATTCATTTTTATTTGTTATCTCATTGCATAGAAATTTGTATCATTGTGTACTTCTCTTCCCTCTAAAAAAAAAACTTGTTTTTTTAATAATATATATAATTATAAAGATTATTAAAAACTAAAATTAACTTACTTGCAAAAGTTAGTTGAAGATGGAAAATTCTTCAAGTCATAAAGAGCAGAGCAATTATGTGAGTAAATTGCAGACCTAAAATCTGATGTTGATGCATGCAAAATAATACCTGTAAAAACTGGATTCAAATGGGTTGTACTTGAACGTGGAATGGCATAGCCCTGCTGAAAAGCTAGTAGTGCTTGCTTTTCATGGTACAAATTATTCAATCAGAATAGTTTAGCTCGTTAATATGAAAGAAGATAATTAATTTTATATTTTTAAAATAAATAAATATATGGGATAAGTACTATAGTAAATATATATCAAGTGTAAGAATGTAATTAAGGTTAAAAAACTCAATTCTTTTATAGAAAATTGAGATAAATATTTATGAAACTTGTACAAATTGAGAGAAAAAAAAAAAAACTTAAGAAAGTCTGCTTAATTTACCTAAAAATTAAGTATTGAAAAAAATAGATAAAAGAAGAAGGAAAAAAAAAAGTGAACTTAAACGCTGTACATGAAAATAATTAATTAAAACATATATTAACTGCGTTATTTCTTGCTTTATGTAAGTGTTTGAGAAATTATTAGGAAAATTCAATTTACATGTCATCCGCACAATTTATTGAATCACGTAATGATATATATTTAATTATTTTTTCACTTGATATAAATAAATCTGTATACATATCATTATGTAATTAGATTAATTTTTTAATAATATGATAGACTAAGTCTGTCTAAAAATTTCTCACAAGTGTTTTGCTCTATGCAAGTTTTTTTAGGGTTTATAGCCTGTCTTTCTAATTTGTCTATTGTTATTATTTTTTTTTAAAGAGCTCTGGCATACTTATCTTAATGTAATTTGTAAATTTTTTATAGAACTAATTAATTTGGCAGCAAATATATAAATTTTCTATTTAGTCAATACGTGTACCACAAATATATCTTATGATAATGGTAAATTTTGAAAACGAGTCACTCAATATAATATAAATATTTTTTAAGTATGTATATAGTATACCACATGTGTACTGCTATATTTAATATATACTATGATAAAAAAATATTTTTACATAGTAAACTTTAAAAAAAGTATATAAAGAAGCATATTTATAAATATATTTTTTTGTGGTATTTATGTAGAAATTCTTGTTTTTTTAGCTTACAAAGATCAAGATTTTGGGATTTTGGGTTGAAGCACAACTTCATTATATCTTAATGGTCCAAAAGTGTAGTAATCAAGTATTTTTATATGGGAATTTTTCATAGATACAAAAAAAAAAAAGAGAAATAATTACAGTTTACATAATCTCAATATTTTTTTCAATTTTATTGAAAAATACTTTATACAATCACACATATATCTTCTGTATACCTTAGGTATATTTTGAGGATACCTTCAGCTTAAAATAGTTTTGAACAAAGACTATAAATCCGATATATTTTGAGAATACATTTGGTCTAACAATTATGAACAAAGGCTACAAAGTCATGTATACCTTGGGCATACCTTGAATATATTTTGGAGATACCTTCAGCTTAAAACAGTTATGAACAAATGTTATAAAGTCTAGTATATCTTGGACATTCATTGGATATATCTTAGGGATACATTCGGCCTAAAATAATTGTGAATAAAGGCTATAAATCATATATACATTGGGCGTATCTTGGGGATATGTTAAGCATAAAATACTTAGGACAACAACTTATAAAGTCCAGTATACTTTGGTCATACTTTGAGTATATTTTGGGGATATCTTAAGCCTAAAACAGTTGTGAATAAATAGTATAAAATATAATATATCTTGAGCATACCTTAGGCATATCTGTGAAGGATAAAAGATAATTTATGCTTAATAAATAAATACATATAATAACCTAAATTCTAATGATCCCAAACATGAAGACAATACAGTGGACAATGACTATATTAGGAAGTCATAGTCAAGTGCAATGATAATGATAAATATTCATGCAAAATGGAAGCATAACACATAAATTTCATTCCTCTATTATCTCTAAGCAAATTTCTTTTTCATTGCCGCCTTTAAACAAATTTTTTTTTGAAAATTACATTCTGCAACTACTTTTTTTCTAAAAATGAAAATTAAAAAAATGGGTACAAATAAATATTTTTCGGTGAAAAAAAAAAGAAAAATAGAGATAAAAATGAAAAAAAATATAAAATTTCCTCTTTTTATATTGAAGGTGGTAGCAAGCAAATCTAAAGGAAGGGCCTAATAAGGTAAGCCCATCTTGATTCTGTTGTTCATTTTTCGGAGAAATTTTACTGTTTACCATTTTTTTTATGGGAAATTTACACGCGGAAATTTTTTTTTAATTATATTGACAAAAATTTCATTTTTTATATTTTTATTTTCAAATATTATATTTTACTGTATATTTAATATATTTTTCATTTAATAAGACATCAAATGATCATTTTTCACATTTTAAACATAGATTAATAATTTTATTAATTTATATGACTACTATTAATCTTTATGCATGCATTTATTTATTTTTAATCATTACTTAATTAACTTAATTAGTAAAAAAATATGTAAAATTAAATTTAATTAACTTAATTACCAAAATAAACTTTGGACAAACCTTATTACAAAAAAAATGAAAACTTGTATTTAATTAACTTAATTAAGGTTATTTATTTTGGTAAATTTTGGATAGATCTTTGGTAATTTTTAGTTAAGAGATTGACTTGATATTGGATAAATCTTGAATAAACATTGGGTAAATATTTAATAAATCTTAGGTAAACCTTACATAACTTCAATTTTGATAAATTTTCTCATAAACAATGGGTAAATTTGGGGTATAACCTGAATAAAGCTTAAATAAATCCTTAATAAATCTTTTATAACTTCAATTTTTATTAATTTTATGGTAAACCTTGGATAAATATTTTGTAAACCTTATGTAACTTCAACTTTCATTAATTTTGTGGTAAATCTTAAGTAAACATCGGGTAAACATTGAGATAAATATTTTGTAACTTTAATTTTCATTAATTTTTTTGGTAAATATAGGGTAAATTTCGGGTAAATCTCGGATAAATCTTGGGTAAACTTTAGATAATTTTTGGGTAAATTTTGGTAAATCTTGAGTAAATCTTATGTAACTTCAACTTTCATTAATTTTCTTGTAAACATTGGATATAACTTAAGTAAACTTTAAGTAAATATTTGATCAATTTTGTGTAATTTCAACTTTTATTAATTTTCTTATAAACATTTGATATAACTTAAGTAAATCTTTGATAAACATTTTGTAAATTCAATTTTCATTAATTTTGGATAAACCTTAGACCAAATTTGGGTAAATTTCGGATAAATCTTGGATAAATATTTGGTTAACCTTATGTAATTTCAATTTTCATTAATTTTGTGATAAATCTTAAGTAAATATTGGGTAAACCTTGGAATAAATCTTGGATAAACCTTTTGTAACTTTAATTTTCATTAATTTTTTGTTAAATATTGGTTAAATCTCGGATAAAATTTGGGTAAATCTTGAGTAAACCTTGGTAAATCTTGAGTAAACATTATGTAACTTTAATTTTCATTAATTTTCTTGTAGATATTGTGTATAATTTGAGTAAATTTTAAGTAAATATTTGATAAATTTTATGTAACTTCAACTTTTATTAATTTTTTTTTGTAAACATTTGATATAACTTAAGTAAATATTGAATAAATCTTTGATAAATCTTTTGTAAATTCAATTAATTTTGGAGTAAACTTTTAATAAATTTTGGGTAAACATTAGGCCAATTTTAGTTAATTCTTTAGTAAACCTTAATAAATATTGAGTAAATTTTGTGTAATTTCAACTTTCATTAATTTTCTGGTAAATATTGGATAAATCATGGGTATAACTTGAATAAATCTTAAGTAAAACTTTGAAGGGCAACATTTTTGCAAATGATGCCCCGCTTTTTTCCATTTTTTGTAAAATTCCCTTCTCTAATTTTCAATTTTAAAAATATCGACCTTTTTTTTTATTTTCAAATTTATTGATTTTGATATTTAATTTTACCCTTTTTTTTGGTTTTTTTCAAAAATATTATTTTATTTTATTTTAGGTGTCGTGGTGCGTTTTTTCGTGTATAATTTCCCTCTTAATTTTGGCAATCCTCGCCGACTAAGAGTAAATTCCGTATACATTGGTAAATTTTCAGTATAAGCTGAACAGAATTTCGCATTGGCACTATTGGCTAAACTTTAGATAAAACATGAGTTTTTTTTTTGTTTTTTTCAAATGTGAATATTTATTCATAACCGGAAAGAAAAAGATAATCTTCATATTACAATATCTGTTTCACCAAGTAGAAGTACTAGAAAAGTACAGTATGAGAACAAACTATAAAAATTACAGACCAAAAAGTACAAAAAAAAAAAAGCCTATACATTGCAAATTCAGAACAAAATTTGGCCAGATCTCAAGAGAAGTAGAAGAGAAATCTGTAAACACAAAAATATAGAGTAACTCCAAGTTTAAGGCATTCAAAGGCACGTCTATAGTCAAAAACTCTCTTCTAGTATCATACGATTTTCTTTAGATTAAATTTACAGAAAAACCGGATGGAGAACTTAGCATTTAAGTCTCAAAATGCAACTCCTAAAAGTAAATCAAGCCACAGATACTCAAATAAGAGTATCTACCCCAACACAAGGAGGAGCAATAAACTCCAACCAAGCTGGAATACTATAAAACTTTATATTATTCACTAGAAAACTATACTAACAGAGAAAATACATGAAAAATAAAAGGAGGAGTGATTTTCGGCCAAAAAATACCCCCAGATCGGATATGAAAAGACGAGGTTTAGAAGGAGGAAAAGGGAAGAGAGGAGAGAGAAAAGCTTGAGAGATGTATTCTTTCAGTTTCTCAATAGATACAACATGAGCTTACTCGCACTGAGACAGCAGGAGATGATTTAGAGAAGGGAAAAATGAATGCATAAAATTTCCTTTTTTCTTTTTCATTTGATATGGATTCTTTTTCACTAAACTCTAAAAAGTTGCAAGAATTTTTCCAGCAAATACAAGAATATCAAATTGAGTTCCCAGCTATATTCCTCGACCAAAGAAATCCGGTAAAGCCACAATGAAATGTCAGAGAATACTATCGATCCCTATATTTAGTGTGTTCTTGTTAATGGGCTTTACGGTAGCTTAATTATGTAAATTGTAACAACTCAGTACCCTAAAAATTATTTGTAACACAAAATTACTTCAAGTATATAAATTGTAACAACTCAGTACCTCAAATATTATTTGTAACATAAAAGTATCTTTAACTTTTATTTTGTAACTAAATAGTATTTATGTCTTCAACTATTAGGTTTGGAAAAAACGCTTTTCGGCAAAATAATTTATATTTTTAACTTTTTTAAATATTGAAAACTGTTTTTGGTAGACATTGATAAATAAATATTTTTTCCAGAAACATATTTGAAAAAAAAACAATTCATAAAAAATTAAAAAATTTAGGTAATTAAATAAAAAATTCAAAACATGTTTTTTGGAATACTCAACAGCACTCTCAAATACTCCATTAGTCTCTCTAACAGAAGTATGATATGAAAATATCCAGATAAATTTTAATAAAAACTTGTAATACCCAGTCAGGAAAATTAAAATTTATCTGATGTGGATTTTATAGCTGATTTTATTTTTATTAAAATTCAACTGATGTGAATATTTCATATCACACTTGTGTTAGATAGACTAACAGTTAAAGACAGAAGTACTATTTAGTTACAAAATAAAAGTTGAGGTACTTTTGTATTGCAAAATAAAAATTGAGGTGTTTTTTATTACAAATAATTTTTGAAGCACTGAGTTGTTACGATTTACATAATTTGAATATTTTTGTGTTACAAATAATCTTTTTGGTATTGAGTTATTACGAGTTATATAATTGGAGTACTGTGGGTGAAATTCACCTGATTTTATTTATTATGTTACACTCTTCATCATCATAGAGAATTGGGTTGGATTGCAGAGCTCAGCTGGGACTTTGAATGCTTTGATCTTCGCTTGGATGACCTCTTATATCTTTTCTCATTTTTTGTCTGTATTTTACTGACCCTGGTCATCTTCCTTCCTCTTATGTCCCTGATGTTGAAGGGAATGGTATATCAGATCAAGAATTCCAAAATAATGTAACTTATATTGTTATTATTATTTGTGATTTTCTTGTTTTTGTATATGATTGATGTCTAGTTGATAAGACTACTGTGGCAAGATTATGTACTGAGATGCTAATTTTCTTTCTATGCCTTTGAGGAGATTCTAATTCTAGCGTTTCTTTAATTCAATTATCAATTGATTAATGAAGTAGTTAATCTGTGTATCTTAGGAATGACACAAAGGCATTCTGTTAGCTAAAGTTATTTATTTATTTATGAGAAATAGCCATATTTGGGGAGATTTTTTTGGTTCCTTTCCAATTAATTCACTTTTTAAGTTTCTAGTAGAAGAGAAGGCACAGCTGTTATCAGTAGTATATATGCTCTAATGCATTCACTGCTTTTTATACATTAATTATTATACCACAATAGACACATGTATATTTCACATTTATAATAAATAAATATTCAAGTTGTTGATTATATTATGAATACAGTAGTTAATTATATTATGAAATATATAGCCCTTTGATTATCTATAGAGAATTTATTATCAAGTTGTTAATAATAATGAGATAAATATCTCTGATAAAAAATAATTTTAAAAATATTTATAACCGGTATAGGACAATGAATTGGACATTGATTGAACCTCTAGGCTATCACATCGCTTATTTTGAGGAAAAATCTCATTCTCCATGATATAATGATATCTAAATAAATCAGTGGGTTCTTAAAGAGTTAAGGGTACGGAACAATGATACCTAATAATAACTGCATAGATAGTATTAGATGTCAATAGTTATTATCTTAGTCATAATATATGAGTCTTATATGACTCGAAATCCTTTGACTTAAGGTGTCAAGACTGTCCTTTCATGGGTAGCTATGGAGGTGCTCTTGCCTTGTACTAGGTTATCCGTACTTGGTAATCGGGCTTGTAGTCACCACAATTAGTTATGTAGTGAGACATGAGATTACTAATAGTAGAACTCATTACCCTGTAGCACCAGAGTAAGATCCTAATGTAGTTGATATTTTGGCTCTGATAAAATAAATTTCTGTACATAAGATATATGACTTATTCAATGTAAGATTGAATTATTAATTAGATTAATAATGATAAGTCTTATTTTAATCAGAACGCAAATTATTACTCATTAGTATATTAACTAATAGGGTTTGACACGCTTTGACCCTAATCAATATCAGAATCATAATGAGAGGACTTAATATTATGATTTAGATGTCAAAATAATATTTTAGATTTTATCGGTAATTAAAAGGAGAATTCCGAAAGAATATTTTAATATATCCGGGTATATGAGGAATTCAGAAATAGTATTCGATATAATATTAAGGAGTTAATACTATATTTGTATTCCGATAAAATTATTGACCTTATAAGTCACACCCAAAATAAATTATTTGCCTAATCCATATATAGATGTGAGGAGTAATTTAATTGAGAATTAAATTAGAAATGATCACTTATATTTTTTGAGTTAAAATTAATATTGATTAATTTTAACTATTTCTCTTATATATAATTTTAATTAAAGTGTTAATTAAAATTATTATAATTTAATTAAGTTGT
>CATIWF010057586.1:0-73170 GCA_949630135.1 Balakata baccata | reverse complement strand
GTGTAAGTAATAAAAGCTACTTAATTAACCCTCGGAACTGACGACGATGGAACTATCTATTTCAGCAATGGAACTGCGGTCACGCAACTATGATGTACGGCGGACAATTTTCCCGCGAAATTATTTTGATGCTAAATAAATCCGAATATAACTATTTGAGCATCGAAATTCATAATCGGCTTCAGTTACCAATGGATCAAAAGCTCCAAAACACACACGTTAAACTCTTGGCCTTCGATCTCCTCTCTCTCGCCCAAACCCCATCATTCTCCTCCTCAGATCCAATTGCCTTCTCTCGCTCAGGCTATTCCGTCTCCCGCGCTGAAATTCTCGGCATTGTCGCTTCCCGCGAGCACAAACCAAATAAATTCCTCAAATTCATAATCGACGATGGCACCGGCTGTGTCAGCTGCATTCTATGGCTCAACCAACGCACTTCTCCTTACTTCTCTCGCCGCAGCCCTCTAGATGTTCGATTAATTGCCGACATGGCCACTCACTTTGCTTCCCTGATCGAGATCGGTACTGTGGCAAGGGTTCGCGGCAGGATCACCAGCTATAGAGGTGCTGTGCAGGTTACTGTTTCTGATGTTGTGATTGAAAGGGATCCCAATGCTGAGATCTTCCACTGGTTGCAATGTATTAGACTTGCGCGTTGTTGCTATGGTTTAACTTCTCCACGTAAGTAAAGGTTCCGACTTCTAGTCACGATTTTTATTATTGTTATTACTTTTTATTGCGTGGTGATAATGATAGATGATACAATTTTACTTCATGCAAAATTAACTCTTGGCTAAATTTTCATGGAGCGAAATGTAGAAATAAAGATCTGTGGTTAATGGACTAATTGATAGTGAAGGCCGTTGCAGAAACATGTTACTGCTGTGGAAATTGATTGATGGAGATGCTAACCTACCATTACGGAGTCATCTCTTAGACATTTAAGAACTTGAGAGCTAAAAAATCAAATCATGACAAAATAGTAGATGATGATGATTGGAAGAATTAAAGATTTGCCATGTGAGAGAGCCAAAACAATAGAATCTCGTCCTCCTTTGTTGCCCAGTGCCCACCCAAAGATTTGCGAATTTATGGCTAATTGTTTGAAAATTACTTTACACAGATATATCGCTTGGTATGTCAAACCACTAAATTAATTGAATTTCAAATTATTGATTGATAGAAAGAGAATGCGTTTTAGTTGGTTTCTTTTAATGATGAAACTGTCTGAGCCAAATTGATCTTGACCATTTGGAATGAATGAATAAAATACAATTTAGCATGGAATTGAATGCCACTTTTTAAAGTTAGACGAGGTTCATTCTAACTTGCTGGTCTATTTCATGTTGTTGTCCTGAAGGAAATGTAGATATAGTCTTCTAAAAGTTCTTGTTCAACTCCATATAGACAAAACTTCTTGCCTTGTTAGTTTGCTGTAAAGGACATGGCGTTATGCTTAACACATGAACTTGGAGCAGGGACAAGCAATTTCAAATGTCTCTCATTTTATCTATCTCTTCGCAGAAATGTTCAAATTTATTAGGGACCCCTCTTTTCTCTCTATCTCTTTATATATGTTGTATGATCTTTCCCTCCCACGAATATGTTAGCTCTCATTGTAAGGAGAAGATATCACGAGGTTATCCTATCTAATAACTTGTGATGTGGGGGGATAACATAGTGCTGAAAACAAACTGGGATATTTGGATTTAATAGTTAATAAACATACATGACTAGCCAGGTGGAAAAAGGCTGGTATTACGAGTGGAAAGAAAGATAAATGGATTGGACACTAGATTTGATGGAGATGATGAGAGAGAAGGAAAAAAGCAAGAGAACAGGTGACAACAACTTGGTCCAGGGCAATGATATAGAAGGAAAAGGAAATCAAATTAATTAGGAGAATACCCTCCACAATTTCTACCCCAAGTGAAAAGTTTCACATCAGTATTGCAAACCTTTCAAAGTGTAAGCGTACAAGAAGCGCAACCTCTTCACCTGGCTTGAAATGGGAATGGGTCCATTGCTGACCATTCTTGGTTAAGTGGTTTTAGACCATATTAAAGGTGATATTATGCATCCATTTGGAGATTACATCAATGGAGAAGAAAATGCGAGGATATTGGAACTAAATAAATAATTGAGGAAGAAAAACAAGTGCATTCATCGTACCCTGATGACAAATCAACAAGTCAATTTCATAGCTTTCTTAATCCTTAGGCCCTCCAAATGGCCCATAGAAGAGGTTCGTTGGTTGGCGTACAATTTGGACAGCCCCAAGTCACCAACCATTAATACCAGCAACAAATATGCATCCAAAACTTGTTTGTCACTCAATTATCAAATATTATTTTGGGGATAACGAAGGATAAAATTTTCAAAATTTTGAGTTATTTTCTTTTTTGTTGAATTCACTTTTACTTTTCAGTTGATTACTTTGATGAATATTTAGACGGTTTTAATTGGATGGATGCATTAGATTAGTATGAAAAAGTCTAATATTGTATAGAGAACTGAACTGAGAGTTATGACAGCCAAATTAAAACGTTCCTTAAGGTTATGAAATCTATGAGAAAGGAGAGGTTTGCTGAATATGGGGATTTTAATTAAAAGCTGAAAAAGCAAAACAAACAGAAAGAAAATCGAATTCCCTCTCACCTTCCAATTCGAGATACTTTTGCCCAAAGTATAAATTAAAGATCATCCTTTGACTGCCTCGTTAATCTATCTATTGCTATCTTTTGTGAAAAATCTCTCTTATGCAAAATAATTGTAATTACATCTCAATCCCATTGGAATGAAACCATTATTATGCTTATTATTGCATTATGGACTGTGGACCATATATCCATGTTATGGGCGAAACATAATCCAACATAGACCTAATCGAGACATGTTAAGAAAGGAATAATTTTTTTTTTAAAAAAAAAAAACGAAAATTGGAGAATGATATCTACAATTGTGATGCTATAGTTATAAATTTCATTATAATGATAATAAGAGAAATTCTCAAGTACTTTAAAAAAAAATTCTTAAACAGAATCGGTTCAGTTTATTACGTTATTTATAAGCTAATATAATCATATCTAATGTTAATAAAATATTATTATATGTCTGGGTTAATTTATAACGATGTGGTAATTTAAATTGATCTATAACTTTTCAGGATGCAATTTTGGGAATTAATCTGACGACTGTGGTTCCATAATGCAATGTGGCAATTTGCTAAAAGATAAGGTACAAGCCATAAAAGGAGAGATCATCAAGGAATCATAAAATTCATGATATCTTTATTGAATCCAAGTGTATATGTGGTGTCCTCTTAGATACCATTCTCATGATAATGGATGAGTATGTGTTTCTCTCTACAACAAAATGACAATTCTACAGGAATTGCAATAGAGAGGGCATGACCCCTCATATTAAATGCTCCCACTACAGTTAGGACTGAACAATATTCAGCTTTAATTGAATACTCAAATCGATAAAATTCAGTTATTTTAAAAATAAATTTTCTGGTTTATATTTTGAAAAAATTAGGGTTCTCAGTTATTAGTTAGATTAATTCAAAAAATACACACGAAATTGAAATAACCGATATATATATACACTTTTTAAAACTTAAAATAGTTGTTTATCATTTTTACTTGAATTGTTGTATTTTTGAACTAGAAAATAGCATATAATTAGTCATTTTCTTTGTTAATCTTAATTATAAATTTAACTTTGTTTTAATAGTTATATTAATATATATATTTAATTTTTTTTACCTCTATTATGATTATTTTTATTATCTCATTGATTTTATTGTACAATATCAAAGCTTAAAAAATTGAAAATATCCTAAAAATTATACAATAATTGAATATTTACGGTAAATTAACCAATAAATTTCAGTTCGGTTAAATTTAGTTATAAAATTTAATTGGTTCAGTTTGGTTAGTATTTTAAAAATTTTTAAAAATTCAATTTCTAATAAAATTAGGTTCGGTTTAGATAATCGAATGCACACTCCTAAGTACAGTTCCCTATCTTGCGATTTGTGGTCTTCATCCACACCTACCTTAATATATTTTTGCCCAAATATATTAAACTTGTTGGTTTAGTTATTTTGGATGTAGAATGTGTAATGTCATGTCTAATAGTCCTGTAATAATTTGTAAATTATCAAATCACCTAATCTAAATTATTAATTTAATTTATTACTAGTAATTAGTGCATAGATTTATAAATTTTTCTTCTTTTTCATTTTTTTTTCAATGTGGAATTGAAAAGCTTAACTTGTCAAACTATCACCTCTTGAAATTTGAGTTTTTATATTTGACTCAGAATCTTTTCGGTATTTTATCAATGTGAAATTTACCTATAAAATGTTATAGAATAAATTATAATTTGATTGATTAATGAATTTGAATGGAATGTAAATAAAAAAACACATAAAAATTCGTTGTAAATGTTTTGATGTTTTATTTTTATGTTAATTTTCATTTTTTGGGGTTGGGGGGGTTAGTAAGGCTAATCTATTTCCTTCTTTTTCTTGAAATTATTCTTTGGACATCTTCATTGGCAAAGCAAACAAGAAAATGTTGTTAGCGAGTTAACACAAAACAAAAGAAAAGCACATAATCGACCACCTATCACAAATATTAATGCTTAATTATACACTTATCATAAAGATGAGAAATTCTTAAGTAAATTGGATCTATTAGATCAACTAATCACATAATGATAACTATTTAATTATTTTATTTTTACCTCCACATCGATCAATAAAAGTAAAATTATTTAATGTATATTATTAGGGAGTATTGATTTATGGATAATATGGTAAATCCAGTCTACCTAAGAATTTTTTTATGAACAAAGATAGAAGCTCTCATTGATGATAATGGGTTGCCACGTTCATAGAAAAGAAAGAAAGTTTAGCTGCACAAATTAACTTCTTCAAGATAGGGGACAACCTTACTATTGGATTAGTTTATATATATAAATAATAAAGTAGATTGCGTCTATCTAAAAAATTTTCTAAAACTAATGTGATTAGATTTTGTTTGAGTGGAAGATTCACTAGGGAAAGTAGCAGTTGAGGATTCCCATTTCGAAGATGAAATTAGGGTTTGTTCATTTTTGTTCCTATTCTTAGATAGCGTTGGATTATTTGGCCGTCAACTCTAAGAAATAAACAAATTAATTGGTTGCTTAATAGCCTTGAAATAATAAAATGTAAGAGTAATTCAGCTTAAGGGAACCAAGACACGGTCTCCCACATGTAGCATGTGTATTAAAGACTAGTCCATCCAAAAAAAAAAAAAAGCAAGCCATTATAGCTTAGCTAATCAAGAAAATTACTTGGTTCTTCTCTTAAACATACTAGCTTAACAGATAGTTGCACACAACCCTAGGCCATGGCGTGGGCTGGGAGGTGGATTGGGTTAGGTTGGGGACCCTTCATGGCCTAACAAGATCCTACATCCATGTAAACGAACGTAGTCCCATGAGGGGAGAACTCAAAAGCACATAATTCTTTTATTTTTCTTCTTTGGGTTTTGCTTTAATCTATGCATGAAAACAAGTTAATACTTTAGAAGACATAAATTAGAGAAATAAAAAGCATAATATTGGCACAGTGGCCTTGTTCCATATGGACACTAGTCTAGATTGGGTCAAAAAGAGCCTCAAAATTGCATAGCAAACCGGCACATGGACATACTACTCAAAAGCAAGAAAGAAGGTTTTAAGGAGATGCATTATACATTTGCTAGCTTCTAAATGTTTGATTCCATTAATTACATCAATATCTCCAACTCCAAAAATGTATACATAGAATGGGGAAATGGGCAAATTCTCAATCTTTTTATTTCTTCTTCCACATGTTCTTCATACAAAAATTCCCA
The DNA here is from genome assembly GCA_949630135.1 of Balakata baccata. Lineage (NCBI taxonomy): Eukaryota > Viridiplantae > Streptophyta > Magnoliopsida > Malpighiales > Euphorbiaceae > Balakata > Balakata baccata. Next base: position 67,276 of record CATIWF010057586.1, on the reverse strand, counting down.
TAAGCAAAAACCTATATACCTATAATCTCAAAGCCCAAAAACCCAAAATGAAGGGATGGTTCCCTACTTGTATAACAATTCTCTAACACTCCCTTGTAAATAAGCAAACATACCCCAATTCAGAACTTCTGTTTTTGCTTACAAGAGTTTATTTATATAGAGGAGAAGGATAAACAAAGCAAACCCATCTTTAAACAACTATCCTAGTCTCCATCCCATATATATATATATATATATATATATATATACATTGCATGTAACTTCTCCTTATACTCTTTCTGTTTCTTCAAGGGGGAAAAAAAAAGAAAAAGCTCTTTCAACCATCTCTATGAAGAACACGGGCAGGGCAGGGGCAGTTTGATTGGGTGTGAATTTGTTTTACTTGTAAGCGGGTGAGCTAAGTTAAGTCTGTGTGTACCCATTTGGATTGGGCTCTTTCTCTTGGAGTCCCCTAGCAAAAAACCTTAGATTAAAAAAGGTTTGCGGAGTTGGCCTTCGATTTGGAATAAAAATTAAAAGGGCACAGAGAGAGACAGAGAGAGGAGAGAGTTTTGAGTGTGCGTGTGGGAGCTCTTTCATCCTTGCACTTGCACTTTATTCTCTTCTTCAAATTCGATACTTTGCTCTGTGCCCAGAACGAGGTTTTTTTTTTTTTTTAAAAAAAAACCTTAGGGAGAGCTTATATCTCTTTCTCTTTTCAATGTCTATTACATTGTCCTGTTTTACTCTCAGAATCTCATAGTCTTACTTCCACTCATCAGTTGTCTTCTCTTTTCACTTTGTCTGTTTCTGTTTTTAATTGCCTCTCTTTCCTCTCTTTCAGTTTCAGTTTCATCTTTTCCTCATTTCTCTGTTTTCTCTGAACTGGATACAGAAGGATAGAGACAGAGAGGGGAATTACTGGGTATTTTTTTGATTTTATTTTCTTTGCATAAAATGCTGAGCAACTGTGAAATTTTTTGTTATTGCCTCGATTGTTTTCTTTTCATTACCTGAGGAAGCAGAGCATTACCCAGTTGTTGTTTTCCTCTTCTCTTGCTTTAAATCATCGACTTCTCATTTTTGCTTAGCATAAAACAGAAGCTTGAGCTTATTCTTACCCTTTTCTAGGAAACTTTGTTTCCTGGATTCTTTCTGTTCTTCAACTTCCACATTCTCTTCTGAGCACAACCCAGAAGATATCTTGCGATCGTTCAATAAATAGGAGCTCAAATTTGCTGCTATAGCCATAAAGTTTACTGGCCTGTATGAATTTGTGAAACAATGAGAGATGAGAACTCGAAGAAAAGCAAGGTATGTTTGATGCCCAGAAAAAAATAATATTGATTCGTTTTCTTTTTATTTTTTGTATGCATAAATGTTCTAATAATTCCTGGCTTTGTTTGTGTTATTGGTGAAGCTTTCATGGCCCAAGAAACTGGTCAAGAAGTGGTTCAATATCAAGAGCAAAGCTGAAGAATTTCAAGCTGATGATGTCGTTTATGGAGGTGATTGTCGGTCTTTATCTTGTGGATTTGGGAATCTTGGCCATTTTTGTCAAGAACAAAAAATGGGATTTTTCTCTGCAATTCTATATCCTAATCAATGTTTTTTTTAAAAAAAAAAAAAAGTATTTGGATTTTCTTGGAGGTCTGGTTCTGGTATTTGCCGCTAGAGATATGTGAACTCGTTCTTTTCCGCATCTGAAATTCAATCATATCATTTTTCCTCTTGGCCAAAAATATATTTGTTTTTTATGGTGTTTGAATATACTTATGTATTATATTGATGCATTGGCAGTGGAAAGAGCACAGCTTTAAACACTTTATTGTGCTTCTTTTTCAGGTGGTGATGAATATTGGAGAAGCAACTTCTCAGAGAGAGAGGCATGCACCATCAAGAAAAGCAGAACAGGTTCAGTATCAGACTCCCCATGTATTGCTTTGGACCACAACCTCCCTTTAACCCTTCAAAATCTTGATTAAAGGAATATGTACAATTATTATGTGTTTTGCTTTTTCTAATTTCTCTCAACTCCCACTTTGATGCACAGAGAGATTGAACTTGAGGAACTCCGATCGAGTCCGGCGAAGTAAGATTGATGTTGATGCTGCTCAAGTCACTGATGTTCATAATTATAGGTGTGTGTTCATTGTTTTGATTATATATTTTTCCTACTCAGAATCGAGTTTTTGTTCTGTTTTCTGAAATGATATGTGATGCAGGATTTTTGTGGCAACTTGGAATGTGGCTGGAAAGTCTCCTCCAAATTATTTGAATCTTGAAGATTGGCTTCATACCTCTCCTCCTGCTGACATTTATGTTCTTGGGTATGTTTAGCTAATCTCAATTTATTTCTTTGTCTCACTTGTTTTAGCCTAATTGTTTGGGAATGATAAGGTAAATGCATTTCGTCTTGTGGACTTCAGGTTTCAAGAAATTGTTCCTTTGAATGCTGGCAACGTCTTGGGTACAGAAGACAATGGCCCAGCTAGAAAATGGCTAGCTCTTATCAGGAAGACTCTAAATAGTCTTCCTGGTACAAGTGGGGGTTGCCATACTCCGTCCCCTATCCCTTATCCAATTGTAGAATTGGATGCAGACTTTGAGGGATCAACAAGGCAGAAGGCCTCATCTTTCTTCAACCGCCACTCTTTTCAGTCATTGAGCCGCAGCATGAGGATGGATAATGACATGACACTGCCACAACCCAGACTTGACCGACGATTCAGTGTTTGTGATCGGGTTATCATTGGTCATAGACCAAGTGATTATGATCCTAATTTCAAATGGGGTTCATCTGATGATGATAATGGAAATGGGGATTCACCTGTTACCACTCACTATTCGCCCATTGACTACAGCAGATCCTTCTCAATGGAGGACAGAGAAAGGCAAATGGGGCAGTCGAGGTACTGTTTGGTTGCCAGTAAGCAAATGGTTGGAATATTTCTGACCGTTTGGGTAAAAAGTGATCTCAGAGATGATGTTCGCAACATGAAAGTGTCTTGTGTAGGCAGAGGATTAATGGGCTATCTTGGAAACAAGGTACATTTTGGTTAGTGAAATTTTTCTTGAAGCAAAACTATGATGAACTAAGAGAAAAAGAAAGTAGCATCTTATTTTCTTGGTTTTCCAGGGTTCAATTTCTATTAGCATGTCATTGCACCAAACAAGCTTTTGCTTCATCTGCAGTCATTTGACATCTGGGCAGAAGGAAGGAGATGAGCTTCGAAGAAACTCTGATGTCATGGAGATCCTTAAAAAGACAAGATTTCCTAGAGTTCATGGTAGGGGAGATGAGAAGTCTCCTCAAACAATTCTAGAGCATGAGTAAGGCCTTGTGCATAGTCTGTTTTTAAATTATTCTCATGTCATTTTTTTCCCAATTAAATAACTTATAGCATCTATAACTCCATTATGTCAATGCAGTCGAATTATTTGGCTTGGGGATTTAAATTATCGAATTGCCTTGTCATACCGTACTGCAAAGGCTCTAGTAGAGATGCGCAACTGGAGGGCATTGTTGGAGAATGACCAGGCATGTTGCCTGTTATTTTAGCTGTTACTCTGATATATATGCAATTTAGTCTTCTTTCTAACTCATATCTTTTCTTTACCAAGAGATGCTTAATCTAACCTCTCTCATGGGTTGTTGCTTTCAGCTTCGCATAGAACAGAGACAAGGGCGAGTTTTTGAGGGATGGAGTGAAGGGAAAATTTATTTCCCTCCCACATACAAGTACTCTAACAACTCAGATAGATATGCTGGGGATGACAGGCACCCAAAGGAGAAGAGAAGAACCCCTGCATGGTAATCTATCTTTTTTTGTTGTACTTATTATCTTTTCTTTGAAAATCTTGTTGCACTTTATACTGTCTGAATCAAATTGAAGTGGAAAACTCTTGGTGCTATGTGAGTAGCATAATGTTTTAATTTTTCAGACAAAAGTAATCAGTCAAGACACATGCATGTAGGTGTGATCGCATATTATGGTATGGAAGAGGCCTCAATCAGTTATCCTATGTATGTGGGGAATCAAGATTCTCAGATCACAGGCCGGTTTATAGCATATTTATGGCTGAGGTAGAGTCCATAAACCGAAACCGTATCAAGAAAAGCATGAGTTGCTCCAGTGCCAGAATTGAGGTAGAAGAGCTGCTTCCACACAAACTTGGATACACTGAGTTAAATTTCTTTTAAAATCTTGAATTTTGAGTCATGCATATGCCTGGCATGCTTTAAGACAATTGAAGGAGGATATAATTGCACTAAAGCCAAGGTAACTTGCTGCATTGGATTGGCATCAACAGTTTCTCAGTTGCTAGCATATTCTTGTGATTCACCTCATAATTTATCCATGTTTTAATGTTCCATGAGCAGAATCCAATTCAATACAAAATATCTCTTGTACCAAGTGCAAATTCCCAAATCTCAGACTTTGGGTTGTTTCCTCAGTTGGCCAGGTAGATGCTTATTGTATATGCTTCATTAGATTGTCTTATTTCATGCACCCCATGAAAAATATAAAGCGGCCGAATTAGTAGACTGCATGCTCACATGCCCAAATGTAGCTTTCAAATCTATACATGATAGTATATTTAGGCTGAATGAATTCCACTGAATAAGAAAAAGAACAGATGATGTGGTGTGCACATATTGTTAAAGTATGGTTGTAAATAATGTCTTCTATCCATTTAAAGTTTCTTGGTAGAAAAGATCGGATGCTCACTCCCACCTGTATGCATTGTTTATTCCCCTGTTTTGCAGATTTGCACTGTTACTAAGGAACTCTGCCTTTGCTGGTGATAGAGACATTTTGTTGCCTACAATCCAATAAAGGTTGGCCCTCCACTTTCATCCTCTTTTTTTGTTTGGCTGTGGATATTCTTCCCAATTCATTATTCTAATTTCTCTCCACACATTTTTCTTCTCATCATTAGGTACAAATTGTGCATATTTGCCAATAACTGCTAACTCCCCACAGGAATATTTTTTTTTTCTTTTTCATGGTAAAAGTACTATTTGGCAAAAATAATGGCATGAAACAAATCTATATGTGGACATAGTAATAAGGTAATGGAAAGATTACTTTGTGCTACTTTTATAACTTGGCTAGCATTTGATTTGTGTGCCTATAACACCCCACTATATAAATTTTGAGTTAATTTCACCGAATATCATTATACTTTTGATAATTTGCGTAAAAATAATATTTTTAATTTGTTTTCCATAATAATTACTAAATTTCATTTTTTTTTCCCATAAAAATTACTTATACCAATTCCTTCACTACATTGCTGACGTGAACAACGATATGACACCACAATTCTTTGAATTTGCTAATGTGACATTTACGTGGATGATGATGTAGCATTATATGTCAGCATTCCGGTGCCATGTCATTGTCCACATCAGCAATTCAGTGAGGGAATATTGCCCAAAATGATTTTTATAAGAAAAAAATAAAGTTTAGTGATTTTTATTAGAAAAAAAGTTATTTTTGTGCAAGTTATCAAAAGTATAATGACCACGGATAAAATTAACCTTATAAATTTGCACTGCAAAATCTTGGTTTCAATTGCTGAAGAAGTTTGTTTTGTAATTTTTCAGGTTAGGCATGATCTGGATTTGTAAACAGAGAATAAATAAAATCATTGTTCATAGAATCACCGAATGAAGATGTGATCATCGTCGATTTTGTTATATATTGTTTATTTTTTAAAAAAAAAAAATTGGAACTTCTCTGAAATATTAGTATAAAAAAGAAAAATGTGATGGCTTCTACTCATAAAAAATTTAGAAGGAGAGGGAGTTGAAGTTCTGATAGATGTGAAGCTTCTTTTTCTGTTGCTGCAAATCACTTTACTGAAAAAGAAAATATGAAGTTGCGTGATTATCTCTGAATTGTCATTTTCTCTTTCTTTGAGCAAAACCTGAAAACAAAACAGGACATAAAAAAGAACAAAAGAGAAAAGGAAATTTTTTCCTACGATGTCCTTTGTATAGAATTTTGAAGTTCAATTTTTTTTTTTCTTCCATTTTTGTTGCCAAACCATTCTGGTGGATAATGTTACCATGTTTTATTATTAAAATTTTATAGTCATATATATATATATGAAACAATTAAATGCAACTTATTTCCCAACCTGCCCTCATCAACCTTAATTAAAAAGCAGCTAAAATAATGTTCAGTCGCTCTCCGATCATCAAAGGCACTTCACAAAATTTTTTGCTTTGGATGGCCTTATTCATAAATTAAGTCAGAGCCGGATCAATGCTTTTTAAGCTGGATTGCCCAGAGTTGGACATTCCATTCCATTCGCCATGTAAACAAATACTCTCCTTCCTCCCGAAAATATAAACTTACTCCTATTTTTGCACATACTAAAAAAAAAATTAGTTAGTTTAATTAAATTAATATTTTTTACAAATATTCTCTATTTATTATTATCTTAAAAATAATCATTTCATTTTTTAATATAAAATTCAAATTAATATTCATAAAAATACCAATAAATTTTAATAGTTATTTAAAGCTAGAGTTAAAAAAATTTAAAAGTGTAAAAATAGTAATTAATTGATAATTTATTTATTAGTGTAAACAGTAGTGATATATAAATAATGAAAAATACAAATAAAAATATATTTATAATTAAATTAAATAATTATACTTCAAAAATTGAAAGTGTCTAATGATTTAAAAAGAATCTAATTTTTCATACTTAATTAATCATTAGATTAGTCATATCAAGTTAAAGTTTTCTCATTTTAATTTTATAATTGAATTATTTCTGGAGCTGTCGCAGTCTCTCCTCACCGCTCTAATTTTCTGTGCCCACATGGCTTTCGATTTTCACTTTTCTGTTTCTTACTGCAAGGCTGGCGCGTAAATGCAGTCCTCTACTTAGTTATGATCGTGTTTTAAACGCGCTCAAGTTTAACCTTGTATTTTCTTAATCTCACGCACGGCATGCTTAAGTTGACGGCCAGATGAATAGTTCAAAGGTTGTTTCCTTGTCCCAGCTTACAGTTTACACGTGGCCGGACAATAAGGCGGAGTCACTAAAAGACAAATCTTTTGCCCAACCTATGCTGCCATGTGGCCCCTCGTATTCTCACACAAATTTGTCTGCTAGAGCCTGGAAGTCTGAAAATGTATTAGAAAAATGGAAAAATTAAATCTATTACGATTAAATATATATAATTATTTAATTGTATATATATATAAATTAACAAAATTAAGTAATTAAATATATATAACTATTTAATTATATTAAAGTATAACTGGCATAATAGACAATTTTTTTAAAATTTTTTTCAAAAAAATATCATTTGAGCATTTTATTTTTTCTCATTTTCTGTCTAAAAGTATTATTATTTTTTCGGTTTATTTATTTATATTGCTCGACTTGTATTAAAATATTATATCTAATACATAAGGAAAACTGTATATTCAAACAATTTTTTTATTTTTTTATATATTCAAGTTACAATATTTTCAAATTACCTTGCTTATCCAATTCAAGCTATAAATAGCAACCCAATCATAAATTCAAAACGACATGGTATAGCATTTAGGAGAATCTCGTAAAGCCTGCAACAGGACCTGGACTGAAAGGACTTCGTCAACTTTTCTGTTCATCGGGACCTGCAAATTCCATCCATTTCTTTTTCAATAATTTTTCTCCATGCAATGTTTCCTGCTTTAATTTTATCATAACAACTATTTTTGTTCTATTTCTTACTGAATATGCATAAAATTAAATACTTTTATTTTATCAATTTATTTATATTGCTAAACTTGCATTAACATATAAATATTTTGCCGAAAATAATGTATTCTAATGTATCGTAGAAACTTACTTTTCATTTCAAAAATTCCAAATTTAAGACTTACAAAGATGAAAAAAACAGTACAAATGTTTTAATCAATTTCATATAGCTTTGTGTGATTTTCATAATGACGGTGAAAGTTTCCTCATTTAGTATCTGTATTGTCACTTCCTAGAATAGACAGCACATTTTTCAATATTTTTTTAAGATTAGTTTCCCTAAAAAATATTAAAAATTTATTTTCTTACTATAAATTTAGCTCATATTTGGATTAAGAAATTTTTTAGAAGTGATTTAAAATAATTTATGAATTTTTATCAAATACATTATTTGACTATTTAAAAAAGATATAAATCTATAGATTTTGAAAAAATTTTCATTTACCAAAATATTTTATATTTTAGGAATTTAATTTCTCACATTCTATATAGAAAATTTTAAAATCTACAATTTTTTATTAATAAAGGATTGTTGACAATTTTTTTATTTCAATATTAGTCATAATAAATTAATAATATTTGAAAACTCTCTCAATCCTAAAAAGGTAAAAATTATTTTTTTAATTTTAAATAATTACTTAAGCTTTTATTATTATTATTATTATTATTATTTATACACGTTAAATTATTTAGAAAAAATAATTTTTAGTTTATACCAATCTAATTAAATATTATAATGTGTAATAATTTCTCGTTTTAATAATTAATAGATTAAGTTTGAAATTTTAAATTATCATATATATATATAGAGAGAGAGAGTACTATTGGCTTCATTTTTTATTTATTTATTATTGGCTAACTCTTAAAATAATCAATGTTATTTTTTTAATTTTTAAGCATAGAGTAAAATTGATTATATATACCTAATTAATAATAAATTTTCAATATTTAATAAATAGTAAAATTAAAAATTAATTGTTAAATTTATAGATTATAATCATTAAACTAATTCTGAATAAAAAAAAAATTACATCATTAATACATAAATTTTATAATCAAACCAAACTATAAAATTATTAGAATCTATATATTTCACAATACATAAATTTTATAAAATATATAAATTTTAAATTCTCTCAACCCATACAATAACCCTTTACTTAAAGTCCTGTGTCAGCCACCCCATATTCCACCCTTATCCGTAAAAATACATCATTTAATTTGTTTTCTTGTCCAAAAATGTTCACATATGCACCCACCCAGTTCTGCTCTCACTCCACTCAAATCATTCGATATATCTCGCCATTTTTAGTATTAAAATCCATAGGCTATATATATATATATATATATTGAGGAATATTTATTATGAAGGTGGACAGGAAATCTTTTCCTGTAGACGGATGTTGATGACCTTTTATTCATTGTGTAGGTAAATTAAATCTAAGATTCTGATAATCTTTCGTTGATATAAAATCTACATTGCAATTGTTTCTTTCGAGGGAACATCAAATTCATTTTTCTTCATGACTGGAATAAAGAAAGAGATTTTTGTCCACTACTGGATAGTCGAGTCCAAAAAGACTCGATTCAAGTCTCCTATAAACAAAAAAAAATAAAGAAAAAGGTCATCAACGAGTCCTCAAAAGACATGGATTTCTTTAATTTGTTATATATATATTACAAGAAGGTCAACTAAATTCATAAAATGAAGATGAAGAACCCTAATTACAACATTCCTAATCATCATCTCCGCCACATTTATTAATTATCAGATTCTAGCTACTAGAATTTAATTAATGTTTAAACATCTAACTAGCAAGTTTTAGACCTTATATCTTTTTTATTATTAATATATTTGAAGATGCTAATTACTCTTAATTAAGTGAGGGTTGAATATTGTTAGATTAATTAATTAATTTGGTTAATTAAGTAAAGCGATGGGACAGAAAATCTAAAGTGGTGATGGAGGATGGAGAGGTAAGGGCAGCTTGGTTTGTGTTTTTTCAGCAAAAAAAATCTGCTTTTAAAGAACAAAAGATTCAACAACCCAAACGGATAAAACCAAAAGAGAAAAAAAAGGAAAAGAATTAAACAAAAGGAATTAATAAGGAAACGCATTACTATTAGCTGTAGCGGAGCCATTAACTCTATATTAGGGGTGCAAAGATTCTTCTGATGATTAGACTTTCAATATTTGTAAGCAAGAGTAAATTTTAAAAAATAATATAAATTTAGATGTTATTATATACTTTTTAAAAGGCTCAAAGGGTGTACATATTTATAAATTTAAATCCGTTACTAACCATTAGGGCTCGCCTTCCAAAATTTATCAACTAATGCTATGCTAGGATTGAAAATTTTAAAACGAAAGATTTAGAACAATTCAAAATTTTATTTTAAATTTATCGTTTTACTATTTAAAAAATATAAAGTCAAACGATGATTTTGAAAGATTTAATTTACTACTTCCTAGGTGGAAAAATTCAAAATCAATAGATTTTGATCAATAAGGAATATTATCAGATTTTTTTTATTCTAAAATTGTTCCTAACAAATTAATAATATTCCAAAACTATCATTAATCCTAAAAATAAAAATAATTTTTCTTTTAATTTCAATTAATTGCTTTATTATTATTATCTTTTTTTTTTGCATAATATAATATTAATATGCATACAATTTTTAATAAAATATATTTTTTAATAATTTAATAAAATATTATAATATATAATAATTTTATATTTTTATTTTTCAACTCTTAAAATAACCAATTTTATTTTTAAATATATAATAGAATTGATTATATATATTTAATTAATAATAAATTATCAATATTTAATAAATGATAAAATTGAAAATTAATTATTAAATTCATGGATTGTGGTTAGCCAAATATAAGTATAAAGGAAATTATATCATTAATCCACGAATTTTATAGTCGAACTAAACGATAAAATTATCAGAATCTATAAATTTTACAATCCATGAATTTAAAATTTATAAATTTTATAAAATTCATAAATTTTAAATTATTTCAATCCAATCTTTCTACCTAAAATTATTTTACCGTTGCTTCTCATTTTGAACATATACCGCCCAACATTCAATATTACAAAGCCTTGTTTATATTTATTTACATTATTTGCTGCTAGCAAACTCTAGTTTCTTTTGTTTTCACTTTTTTTTTTCATTTTCCAACCATACGTAATCATCCTGTACACATTTTTTTTATTAATTTATTTCTAAAATAAATAATTATTCCATATAAATTTAGATTTTTTTATTTTTTTTAATTTCATTGTTTTATTATGGCGTTTAGTTTTTCATCGTCTTATTACAATATTTTATTTTCCTTCGTTTTGTTACGATATTTTATTTTTGTATGCAACGATTCGAAAAGACAAAACATATTCGATCCAACAAAAATAATAAATCAGATTATGGTCGTCAATATATTGTAAAATTGAAATCATATATATTCTAGTTATTATAATATTATCAAATTTATAAGTACTGAACCGATTTATTATGCTATTAACCTGTATGCTAGTTGTGAATTTTTTTACTGTTTCATCCGCTATAGTTTTTAACATATTTATATTTTTATTTGTATTTCTGTCAATAAATTACTAGTTAGAATCAATAAATTATAAAAAATATTTAACTAAAGCTGATTTGTAAGTGAAAATAATATATTATATAAATAAACAAATTTTTATATGATACTTTGTTATTAATTTGAATTATTATGAATCAAATTAATATATAAAAATATAGTGGATGATATATAATTGCAAATTTCATATATATTTCCATTAAAACTCTGTCTGACATTCACTTTTTTAATCCAATAATAATTCCAAATTAATTTCTGGCGGAAATTATGCATTTTTGCTTCAATTTTCTACTTCAGTCTTCAAATATATGCTTCCCAAATTGACAACGATGGGTTAGTTTTATAAAATTAGAAATAAACAAAAGCAAAAATGTAAGGCATATGCCTTGAACACCAATGGACCACCTGGCCTATTGGTTTAAATACATTTAATTTTATGTTTTATTATGATAATTCAAAGTTTTTGAAATCAATCAATCTAAGTGATCCTTTTTCAAAAATAAAAAATAAAAATCAATCTAAGTGATCCTCACATGAGATTTGCCAGGTGACATAAAACAAAATCATCACCTAATCAAATAATTAAAAGTCTATTAATTGTTTTATTATTTGTAGGTTTTTTTTAATCCACGTGTGAAGCAATTATTGGATTAGGATTAGGACCTGCAAAGTTAATACGATGAAAGCTCCGGCACGGCACTTGACTCGTCTAGGGAAAGAACAGTACAGATTTTTTTACCGCATGCTGCTGTTTTCTGACGCGGCGGAGGGTTTCTTCTGGCAGGTGACATCATCGGAGGCCATAATTCTGAAATTGGAAATTCTGCAACTGCGAGAATTACCCACACTTTCCTGCCAGCCGAATACATTAACCCAATCCCCCAGTCTACTTTCTATTTGGTTGTGCAAAAATCCAACCGTCCAAAAAATAAATAAATAAATAACATAGTTAATTTTGATTTGATTTGTTTGAATTTTTCTATTTGGATTGATTCCGTTCGGATTAATAATTCGATTTCTTATTTGACTGAAAGATGAATTTTAAGTTTATATCAAAAATTTTAATCAACAAGATTCAAGTTGAAATTCAATTTTTAGGGTTTATTTTTTTGGTCTCAGCTATTTAGATTAGTTCGAATTTGCATATGATAGATTCATTGGGATGAATTATACCGATTATACTTTATTTATCTAATTGGTAACAATTCAGTATCTAAATTATTATTTATAACATAAAACCTCTTAAACTTTAATTTTGTAACATAAAAGTATCTTACAGTCAAAATTTATTACGTATTATTTAACAAAATGTTGATATTATTACGAGAAAATGACAGTTTAGCGATAGATAAATCTGTTGCTAAATGTTAATAAATCCGTCGGTAATATAAATTAGCCACGGTTTGAAGTCCCCCCACAGAAATGCTCATGAAAAAATTAACAAGGACCCTAAACCGTCGCTAAAAAACGACAGATTAGCGACAGACATATATATATAATAGTAAAATGGCTTCAAAACACATTATGCTCTAGTAGTTTGTAGAATTACCTATGCAATGTCATGCAATACCACCATACTCCATGTTTAACCATTAAAAATAAGTATTACTCGCTTTAAAATTAAAAAAAAAAAAAAAGCCACCAAAAATAGGAAAAGAATAAATATTCAGAAAAAATATAAAAACTTCCAAAGCAGGAGCATAAAGAAACTTCAAAAGCTATAAGCATACGAATATTTGTGCATTGTGTAGATTTAACGTAGAAAATAAAATAAAAATAAATTCAAAAATATGGAAAAGCTTAAAAATTTTCAGAACTGAAATGAATAATCTGAGAAAAGAAAAGTAAACTTGAAAACAGAAAAAACGAAGAGAAGAGAGGCAGATCTAAGAGGAAAACACAGAGTCCAAATGACAAAATGACAATTAAAAAGAAAAAAGGAAGAGAAATGCGTAAGGGAGGAGGACGAAGAGTACCTGGGGATAGTGTATGATCTCGCAGTTAGGACAGGAGTAGAGTTGTGTATCCACGTGCATGTTTAGCTGTTTACATCTTTCTCTTCTCTCGTTTCCTTTTAATTAATCAACTCCTCTTCTCTTTAATAGTTATTCGGCTAATTTTATCAGAAAGTTATTATACTTTAATAATTTATGCAAAATTATTTTTTTAATTTTTTTTATAAAAATTATTATACTTTTTTTTTTTTATAGAAACCACTTTCAATAATTTTTTCATTGGATTGTTGACGTGAACAATGATGTGACACTACAGTTCTTCAAATTTGTTAATGTAGTATCTATATGGATGATGACGTAACAATACATGTTAGTATTCCGGTACTACAACATTAGTAATCCGATGAGAAAATTACCGTAAGTAATTTTTATGGAAAAAAAAATTAAAAAATAATTTTTACACAAATTATAAAAAATATAATAACCATTGAAGAAATTAACTCAAGATGTTCACACTCTCGAGCCTGGAAAACTTAAAAGCATATAAGAGCAAAACGTACCTTTCAGATCCCAAATTTGTCACTCATCGTTCATCTATTCATTTCCCTTTCTCAGCGCCTACGTTGGGCTAGTTTCTATTTTCAATTCCCTTTTTTTTTTTTGGGTACATTGGCTTGGTGGCTTATTATCTCGGGACGAAGTCTACATCGTCAACTGTTATCCATGTGGACTTGGATATCTTTAGGTCATCATGATAATGTATTATTAACCCAATAAAAGGATTGAGTTTTTTTACGCAAATCACACAATTAGTTTACTTCAACATAAATGATATCTTATTCTTCCTAATCAACATATATGTTTTCTCATAGTACCTGTTTACCCTTTTGGATAATAAATAGTATTTATTTTATTTAAATTTTAAATTAAGTTCTTAAAATAAAGAAATCAATAAATATTTTTGAATTTGTTTAAAATACCATAACTGAAATTTACTATTAAACTTCACAGATCACTATGAGATGCACAGTTACATCAACATCATAACTTCAAAATTATAGATATATTTAAATTCTTAAAATCAAGTAATCATTAATTATGTGAATTTATTTAAATATATAAGCTAGAATAACTGTCATACACATTTTTTCTATCATTTCCTTGCAATATGCAGGATATATAAACGGAAATAATTAATATTAATGATGAATAATTTTTGTTGACACAAAACAAGTTATATGTTTATTATATACAAATTATATCAGTGTTATATGATATAAAATTCTGCATGAATTTAATTTATTTTTAATGATGAAACCAAATTTTATAATACCAAATGAATAACAGTGAGATTTAATCATATATTGATTCAATGTTGAGGATAACATATTTAAATATTGGTGAAATGACTGAAAAAAAATAATGTAGTGTCGTTCTTTAAATATGTGGCTGAAAAAAATAATGTAGTGTCATTCTTTCAATATGTAGCTGAAAAAAAATAATGTAGTCTGTCGTTTGTTAAATATGTACGTTATCTAAAGTTATATTGGTTATATGTTATATGTAGGTTATCTAAGCTTATATTTGTAGTATATGATACGAATTATTACACAATGATTGCATTTCAATTAGTTTCTGCCACATATACCATATTATACGTTTTTTATATGCGAGTTATATTAGTGTTATATATATGATGCACAAATTTAATTTATTTTTAATAACGCCGTGACTTTTATATTAATCGTATATTTACAGGTATGGACAACATAAAAACATTCATATAACTGCATGTTCAATCCAACAAATCAAAGAAAACATACAAACTCTAACCCAAATGATGAATTTCCATGAATTTTGTTCAAAGGCTATAGTAAAGCACTTAAAGAATCAAGAAAGTGTCTTTCCAGAATTTTTCACTTCTCAGTTTGGTTCATATTATCAAACTGATATACTTTGGTGGTGTACACATTATAACCGTTCTCGTTTATGTAAAAAAGAACATACATTGTAACTCCTCTTCAACTTAGTTAAATCAATAACAAATATCAAAAGTATCAAACTTTAAATTCACAAACTCTCAATCAATTAAAAGCAAAGAAAATAAAAATCATGTACATGTTTGAATATTAAATCTCATTGCAAATATATAATAGAATTTCATAAAAAAAAATAAAGAAACCAATAATTCCTACAAGTATAACGCAAAGAAAAATGAAGAACACGAAGACAGAGAAGGAACAATTGATAAGGATAAAAAATGAGTCAAATTTTTTAAGGAAAGGAAAAGTAAAAGTAAGATGGCAAAAAATTTACAAAATGCTTTAATTATTCTATTTATGGGAGCAAAAATTTAGAAATTCTTCTAATATAATTGATTTTAAAACAAAAGATATTATAGAAAAATACAAAATTCCAGCGAATAATTTAATAAAAAAATTAGAGCAAGGGTATTTCAGTAATTTAATTTTAGAAATTGTTAATTCGCGTCATCTTTTCAAAAGGATTCGCTACTGAAATCGATAGGGAAAAGGACTCAAAAATGACATTAAATAAGCAAAATACCATGAAAACATAATACCACAATATTCCACAAACATCATTCCAGGTAATCTAATTCAAATCCCTTTTAGAATCATTTCACACATGAATTACGGTTAACAGCCGATACAAAATGAAATAGAACCGTTGACTACGCATTTCCATATCTAATTTATGGCTATATATATATATCATTCTTTAAAATATTATATATTTAAAATTATTTAAATATTATATAAATTAAATATTATGGTATATGTAGGTATGTATGGGGATGATTAGTAAAAAATTTATAATTATGTTATTAAAATAGTAAATTGATGGTGATTAAAATATTAAAGCTTATCATGGAGATTAAATAGAATGCAACCGTGCAAATCATATGTATGTTATATGTATAGTATATATAGATTATATAATTACAAAGGTATATCTAATATTATAATCTATCTATTTTAATCTATATTTATTTTATATTAATATATTTCAAAATTTCATTGTCTTTTGGTGTATTATATGTATGTTATATGTTTATTTTATTTTTATTATTTAATAATTGATGGGGATTAAAAGCAAAAAAGCTTATCATCGTGTTTGCATAAACTGCAACTGCACAAACTTTATATGTTAGATATATGTATGGTATATGTAAAAACTGAAATTATATTTTTAAAATAACAACAAATTTATCAAATAAATTATCTTATTTTATATATCTTGGTTATATGAGATGTATGTTATATGCATACATGAATAAATGTTTAATAGTTTCAGAAATCAAAATTGATAAAATGTGACAAATCTGGTGTTCTTCAATTATTATTATTATTATTATTATTATTATTATTATTATTATTATTATTATTATTATTGATAAAAAGTGACAAATTTGGTGTCCTTTTATTATTATTATTATTATTAAGTTATATGTTATGTCATCAGTATTTACCAATATTATTCTCAGATTATAAAACAGTGCAGAAGTTATAAAGCTTATGATGAGAATTAAATAAAAATCAACTGTACAAAAATTATATGTAAAATATATGTAAGGCATATGTAAATACTATATTTATATATTTATAAAGATACATCTAGTTTTATTATTCTCTCTTACATAAGCTACCACATCATCAACATATAAAAATGCCAAATTATTATTATTATTATTGTTTTATTATTAAAATGAAGCACATAAAAAAAATATCAGATATGAAGAACGTTAATCTAAGCAAGATTACTTGAACTCGGATTACTATCTTAACTTTTGATTTGGTACATATGAGGAACAACCAAGAAACCAAAAAATCCAGACAAAAAAAATAGAAACTCACAACCCAATTTTGCAATTAGAAGACTTTAAAAAAGAAAAAAAAAAACTGCAATGAAAGAGAGAATCCAGTTGTCGGAGACAATTCAGTTTTTTAATTAAAAGAAACAAAAATCAAGAAAAAAAATAAAAACTCGAAAAAAAAAATCCAGAGGAAAAACGAATAGCAAGATTAGACTTTATAATTTATGTTTATGTGCAATTATTGACAAACTTCAATAAATAAGAGATATTCAAGAAGAAAATCCAGAAAAACACAAGAAAACTCAATTATTCTAAAAAAAATAAAAAACTCAATTCTTGGATTCCAAAAAATAACCCTTATTCTCTTTACTCATCCATACTTTGTTGCAAACAACAATAAATCATCTTTCTTTATTGACATCGCTAGAACATATAAAAAAATTGAAAGAAGAAAAAAGATTTCATAGATTCAAAAATAAAAAATTGAAAAATCGAAGAGGGATGGAACAAAAAAGTAAAAAAGAGAGAACTATGCTCAACGAAGAATACAAAGAGGTGAGAACGAGATTCAAAGGTTTTCAAAGAGGATGAAAATAAGTTGTAGAAGAAATACTAAAATCTCGCACACAGAGGCTTGAAAATGGCGGCAGGTTTATCACAATTAGAAGGAATAGGAGAAAAATGAGGCTTTGTCAAAAGAATAATTAAGTTTAAATCGGTCGCACAGTTGTGATAGTTTCCAAAAATGGGTCACATTACCGTAATTATTTACTAAAAAATGCCACCCGATGTCTTTTTCTCAAATGATATTCAAATGAAGGCCTACAATTAATGGGCTAAACAAGATAGGGGTACCACAAAACGAGATTCGGTATAAAGAATCTTGTAAAAATATGCAACAATACCCAAAGCACCCCAAAGTTGCGCAAATTATATCCTTAAACATTCTTCACATTACAGCATAAACTAAATATGTAAAAGAACTATTCTGACAATTTTGTAAATAAAATAAATTTATACATATTTATTTATTGATATAGATTCATTAGTTTATTAGCAAAAGATTTTTTAATTTATTAATAAATATTTAATTTATTTTAAAATAAAATCAATAGTTATTTTGTATTTTTTTTTGCATTTTCATATTCTATTTATCTCGATTTGTTGTTTTTTCGATATATTTTATCTGAATTTTTTTGTTATATTTTGAGTTTTTTTTAAGTGAATTCAAACCTACAAATGAAATACAAAAAAAATCCATTAAATTAAGTACACAAAAATAAAATGAACTTGTATTAATACAAGTTCATGTTATGTTTTGAGTTTTTTTAAGAGAATTCAATAAATTCATACTTACAAATGAAATACAAAAAAAATCCATTAAATTAAGTACACGGAAATAAAATGAACTTGTATTAATATAAAAAATTAACCTTTATTAATAAACTAATTAATATTTTTCAATAAACTAATTAACATTTAGTACATTTCGTAATAAATATTTTCAACTCATTCGTAATGAACCTTCTTATTAAACTAATAAATATTTACTTTATTCGTAATAAACTTTTTTAATGAACTAATAAATCTATTTTAATAAACTAATGAATATTTAGTTCATTCGTAATAAACATTTTCAATTTATTTGTAATAAATTTTTCAATAAATAATGAAACTTTACTTTATTCATAATAAACATTTTTAATGATGTAATAAACCTTTTTCAGTAAATTAATGAACTTTTAGTTCATTTGTAATGAGTCTTTTCATTTATTCATAAGGAACATTTTCAATAAACTAATAAAATTTTATTTGTAATAAACTTTTTTTAATGAATTATTTTTTAATAAACTAATGAATTTTTAATTCAAAACTAATAAAACTTTTCAGTTTATTCAAATATTCTCATTCATTTATTAATAAATGTTTATTAGTTCATTAGTAAAATGTTCATTACGAGTAAAATAAAATTTCATTAGTTTATTGAGAAAGTTCATTGCCAATAAATTGAAAAGATTCATTACGAATGAATTAAATGTTCATTAGTTTATTACAAAAAAGTTCATTAGTTTATTAAAAAAAAATTCATTACAAATAAAGTAAATATTTATCAGTTTAATGAGAAGATTCATTACGAATAAACTGAAAATATTTATTACGAAATGAACTAAATGTTCATTTTTTATATTAATATAAGTTAATTTTATTTCTCTGTGTATTTAATTTAATTGATATTTTTTTGTATTTGCACTTATAGGTATGAATTCATTGAATTTTCTTAAAAAAACTCAAAATATAACAAAACATCGAGATAAAACGCACCAGAAAAACAACAAATTGAGACAAATAGCATATGAAAATAAAATAAAAAATACAAAACAACTGTTAATTTTTTTTTTTAAAATAAAATGAACATTTATTAATAAATTAATAAATATTTTACTAATAAACTAATGAATATATATCAATAAATAAATCCGTATAAGTTTATTTTATTTACAAAATTGTCACTATAACTTTCACACGTATTTGGTCCATATTGCAATGTGAACCCTGGATCAGGATATAATTTGAGGCTGACAGTCGTTATATTGTTGAGTCCACCACTCCGGTACCCCACCTTGATGAAATTGTTATATCATGAATTTTGGTCCATATAGTATTATAGATCAAGAGTATTTTACACGTTTAAATTATGGTGATAGTTTTATAAATAAAATAAACTTATTCAACAATTAAACACACAGTGAATATTCATCATCTGTTGTAGGTATATTTATTAATTTATTGAAAAATGCTCATTTGTTATAAAATTGTAGGTTTATTACAAATAAAGTAAAAAATTTTTAGTTTATTAATAAAAAATCATTTCTTGTAAATTATAAATTTATTATTAATAAAATATATTTTATAAATCGTAAGTAAAAGTTCATTAATTTATTAATAAAAAGTTCATTAGTTTATTAGAAATGTTTACATAATTTATTTGTATATTTAACGGATATTATATTATTTTTTTAATTTTAATATGTATGTATAAATTCATTGAATTTTCTTTAGTTCTTTGCAAATAAAGTAAAAAATTTTTAGTTTATTAATAAAAATTCATTTCTTCTAAATTATAGATTTATTATCAATAAAATATATATTATAAATCGTAAGTAAAAGTTCATTAATTTATTAGTAAAATGTTCATTAGTTTATTAGTAAATGTTTATTTAATTTATTTGTATATTTAATTGGATATTATATTTTTTTTATTTTGATCTATAGGTATAAATTCATTAAATTTTTTTGAGGAAAATGCATTATGTATTTAATTTAATGAATATTATATTATTTTCTTTACTTTTTGTAACAATAAACTAATGAACTTTTACTTTATTCGTAATGAACATTTCTCAATAAACGGATGATGAATATTTATGAAATTGGCACTGTATATTTGATAGTTGTAAAAATTTATTTTATTTATAAAATTGTTACCGCTTTTTACATGTGTGATGGATCCTTGGTCTATAATGCTCATTAGATCTAGGTTCATAGTATAATTTGTGACCTAGATTGGGGAAGTTTTTATCTACTGATAAACTACACCTTAAAGCTTAAAATTAAAAAAAAGAACATTATTTAGAAAATATAATGTTAAATATGTACTCTAATTAAGGAGTATTCTCACTTGTGCTAATGTGAAAAATCTCAAGTTTGAGTCATCTTGTCACTATCTACCAATTGGTGGTGTGTTTAACACCTTTATAGTGAGTGTAAGGGGATGACTATCTCTTGTTGTGTAGCTCATGTCCTATTGAGCCTCCTAATGAATAAAAAAATGTTAAATATGAACTATACGTGTGAAAATAAGAGCTGAATGCATAAAATAAAAAATTAATAAACAAAATTAAAAAAAAAAATTTGTAAAGGACAGGGAGAAGTTGAGTACCATCAGGCCCTCCTAACTTTGGATTAGTTTGTGAATCCAAATTCTAAATTGAAAAAGAAATTCCTTTTCATTTAGTAACAAAGATACCTGAGGTGAGATAGGAATAGAATGGTAGGAGTCATTTTTTATGTTTCAAATTCGAATTTGTATGGATCAGCTTTAAAATTTAGAAAAAAACAGTTTCTCTTTAATGGGCTTGCACTGCCTAAATCCATGTTAGTCTGCAGCTTCTAACATCTCTTTATATATAAATACATACATATGCTTGAACAGTTCATCATAAAATTGTTTACATCATGATTTGAACAATTATGGCTTTCTTTAAGACAAGTTTAGTAATATTTATGCTGATGATGATGATTGTTTTTGACGTTGCTAAAGCTGTTGTATTCCAAGTTGGCGACTCTACCGGTTAGACGAGTATGGCTGCCACTAATGAAAGACACATCATCAGTTTATTTGATCATATGTGGAAGCACACCTTGAGTAAAAGCTTAAAGTATTCATGATCCCAAGCTATCTGATATAAACAACTAGAAAACACTATCTGAATTTGGGCCAGAGAAATAATAAGGCCTTTGATCCTAAAACAAACTAGTGTAGTTCAACCAAACCTAAAGATATGTAAGCCATTCCGCTCGAGAGCGCAAGCCAATCTTAAAAACCGACAGCTTGCGCTACCAGAATTAGCACACCAAATCAGTAAACTAGCTAGAAAGTGTATACTAGTCGTTCCTTTTGAGTTAATCAGCTATTCATTCCCCTGCTCCAATTTCTTCTAGCTCTTGATTGTTTAGGCTCTTCTGCTGCCTTGTCAATAGCAATTTTTGCATCGCGGCATTCAAGGGTGCAGAAAGCAAAGTCCCTGATCATAAGAAGATTTGTCAATCCAACATTGATGAAATTCCATTATCTGTAACTAAAATAGAACTGTGCCCAGCAAAGATCAAGTTTTTGACAGCTACAAGGGACACAAGTGAGAATTTGAATAATTTTAACTTGAGTACTAATGCCGGAACAAATGACCTCTTTTGACAGGGAAAAAAAAAAGAATTTTCTGATAATTTCCCTCTCCCCATTTCATGAATTTTACAAGAAAAAATAAAACTTATACCGTTTCTTTTTTCTCTGTTTGCCATTGAAGCCACCACAGCAACAGGGCTGGTAAAACAAACAGAAGAAACAAAAAGTTTTTCTTCAAAAAAAAAAAATCATAATGATGCCCACAAAAACACAAGCAATTATTGCTCTCAGAGATGTTTCCGCCACAAATCCAAAAAGAATTATTTTCCAACCAATTTGCCTCCTTCATTAAGAGCTAAAACCACACAGATGAAAACATCATGCCTCAATTGTACAGAAGATTATATATATATATATATATATATAAGAAGTAATGAAAATCTTGCAAGGATATAGCCTTGAAATTATTAAATAGACTATACTTACCATATCATTTATAGACTAAATCAATCATTCATAGACATGCATTTAATTGTTTTATTATACAATATACTTACATGTCATTTAATGATCGAATTAATATATGGATTATATAGTAGACATAGTTTACCTAAAAATTTATCTGTGAAAGCCTTCTCATTCTTGATATTAAGATAATACAGCATATATCATTATGAGAACAATATTGGAATAGTACAACTTGACACCACATCCCTATTTAGAGGGCACATCATCTCTCTAAGCAGCAATATGCTTCTGACTTGAGAAATAAGAAAGGAAGAAATAAACAAAACAAGCAAGCCTAATACACCAGTTACTTGAAAAATCATATTTGCCGTTTCATTCTATTTCAGGAATCAAAATCAACAGAAAATCTATGATTTACGCGTTTTAGACAAATAATACTCTTCAGAGGCAAGTGCATACATATTAATCAAACAGGAAAGATGGGAAAAAAAGAAGGAAATTCAACAAATGAAAAAGGAAAAAACAGTAGTATGAGAGAAAAAAGACCGGGAATAATAAAGACTATGTTCGGTAAAATTAACTGATAATCTAACTTTTAGATAATAATTTAGTTTCAAACTGATAATCTAATTATATCTGATAATCTAGAAGCTATTCTAACTAATTTAGTTAAAAATATTATGACAAAACTAACTGCAAAATATTGAATGATATAAAAAAATATTATAAAATATATATAAATTTATAATACAAATGAATTTGTTTTAAAAAATGAATTATAATATATATAAATATTATAAAAATTATATTAAATATCTCATCCCAATATAATAAACATTTCCACCTTTATCATTTAACATTTCATTATTATATATATACATATTAAATTATTTAACAATTACATTATATATAATTTAATAATATTATTATTATATAATGTCATGCGATAAAAAAAGTAATATTATAAAAAGAAAAAAAAATTTAAATTCTAGTCTACTAACTTATTTTAAAAAAAATTACAATCTAACCTTTTTTTCAAATAAACTACTTCACTAAATTATTCAAATTAGAATACAATCTAAATTATAATATTTGCTTGCCGAAATCTGACCTGTACATGTATGTATCTTGGCTGAGGTCCAAGTTCTTCTGGCACTGAGAGCAATAGTCGAGAAGGCACACGTGACCACTGAGCTCCGCGTCGTGCAATGTCGATGGAGAAGAAACGGAGAGGATACTCTGGTGATACCGATTGGGCACATTAGCTGGACATGTGGGGTCCCGCGGCAGCTCCGGCGAGTTACGCTGGTTCACAACACCAATATTGCCGAAGATTTGTGAATCGCCTGCGCGAGACCTCTTTTTGGCCATAAAGGGCGGAGGAGATATAGGGTTTTAGGAATTGGAGAGCGGCTGAGAATCAGGGATGAGCTGAAAAAGGGAGCGAGAGCGTACCCGTCCGTGATTCTCGAGTTAGGCGAACCGAGAACCCACGGTTGCCTTATATAGGCATTTGTGGGTCCCTTGCTTTTGGACGAATTATTGAGAATTTTTCTTTATTTCGTTTATTTGTATGCGGTGCATATTAGGTGTCCAAGTGACCCAGAGAAACAAATGGGAATCTCACGTATCCTTATAATTAATTTTATCTATTATTACTAAACTTTGCCTACAATTATAAAATTTTTTTCGTCTTAAAAAATTATTAAATTTTATTTTATTTTACTAAAGTTATTTCTATTTAAATTTTAGACATGAATAATTAAAAAGTTAATATAACAGTTAACATGTTACTGAAAACTAATCAGAAGTAATTTTTGTGAAATGAAAATAAAGTTAAACATATTTTTAGGATGAAAAAAAGTTTATTTTACTGTAATAATAGTAAAATTCAGTGAATATTAGTGAAATTAACTCAAAATGGAGAAATAGACACAATTGTTTCATTTGCTCTCTAACTTACATTTTTACACCACAAAAAAATTTTTACCAAAATTTTTTTTTGAGTGAACATATATATCAATTATAAATCCAATAACATTTAATGCAGTATGAATAGAGAGTTTCTTATTTTTCTTGTTTTTCTGGTGTCACTCTCTTTCTATTATCTTTCTTTTTTTTAAGATATTCTATTTCATTATTTATTCGTTCAATTTTACTCATCAATCAATCCTTATTCACTATTTCTAAATTTTCTTTATTTCTTTCATAAGTTACTCTCTCTCTCTGTCTATTCTTTTTTCTTCATCAATCATTGAAATTTGTATCTGCTTATTCCAATCAAAGTAAAAATCCACCGTCAAGCATTAATAAAAATTGCTTTAATATTAAAAAATATTGATCTAACTAGAAATCATGAATAATACACAAACTAAATCTAATCAAAGTAAAAGTCATACCGTATAAAGTATATTCAATTTATATTTATACCATATATTTTATATAACTATTTTATTTAAAATAATTAATATATTTAATTCTAAATTATTAAATTACAGCTAAAAAGTATATAAAAAATATTTTTAGTATAAGTGAATTATATATATCAATTATAAAAAATAAAATATATGTAAAGTATATTTACTGTATATAGGTAAGGAATAAATTGTATTGACGAAGGATATGAATATGATATAATAAAATATTATATTATTTTTTATATGTAACATATATTTAACATATATATCAGTATCATATACTTGTTATATATTTTTTTATTGTACAATTGATAATTATGACACACACACACATATATATATATATAATAAGAGAAGGAATAAATTATAGCAAAGTTTTAGAGTCTAAAAAAATAGAATGAAATTCTGTAATTTTAAAATTTATATTCTTATTTTTTATGCGAATCTTGATGGAAATGGAGAAATGGGTTTAAAAAACCGTTCACAATTAATATATATATATATTAAAAAGATGACAAAGACACTGTAAATAAGATGACACAGAAGAAGGAGATGACAACAATGATAAAAATGAATGGAAAGACAGAAAATATATAAATCTGGGCTGGAAAAATAATAAAAAACTTAAAATTTGGGAGAAAAAATAGGGTATAAATACAAGCCATAAAATTGTCATTTATTAAAAGAGAGAGAAAAAAGAATAAAAATGTCTTTTAATTTAATGAAAGAATTTAAAAGTTCAAAATTTAAAAGAAATGTTAAAAAATCTTTTATGAAAATAATGAAATATGATGTGTACTTTCCTCTAAAAATTATATATATATATATTATATTTATATTTTTTTATTAAAAAAGTCAAATAAATGTATTGAATTTTTACAAATATTGGTACACGATGGTAATGAAATTTGAACTCAAGAATTCTGTAATTCACACGAGTGAAATATTAATCAAGTTACCATTGCAGGAATTATATGTTTTGATATTTTTGTACAAAATACAAATATTCAAATTATATTTTAAAAATAAAATAATATAATATAAAACAAAATAAATTGGGATTCGCAAGATTATTGCACTAATAGAATATTTGATGCAATTGCTTTCCTTCTCAGCTTGCATGTTTCCTAAATTTATGGGTCAATGTATAATAATGACAGCTAATTGAGAGAAAAGGAAAACCAAAAAAATAAAAAATAAAAAGAAACCAAATCAATCATGCACGGTAGACCCTTCCCAGCAAGCTGCGGTTTCCACTTCACTTTGTTTTCTACTTTCCAATATTTCATTATTATTATTATTATTATTATTATTATTATTATTATTATTATTATTCCGTATAATTTCCCTATTTATGTAGGAAATTTCCTATTTTAACCTCAAATCTGAGAGTACATTTGATGAGAAATTTTATGGTAGACCGAATCTACCACGTCAGTCGTAGTTATAGGCCAATTCAATTATATAATGACATATATGTATATTATATTCACATTAATCAATAAAAATAAAACAATTAAATGTATATCATTGTTTAATTAGATTAATTTATAAATGATATGGTAGACTCAAACTACCTAAGAATTTTTCCGCATTTGGCATATATATCTTGCTAAAATTTTCATGTGAAATTTGAATTTAGTATCTTATATTAAGTTAATACATTCGAGAATAAAATTTTGTATATTGTAGAATTCATAATATTTCAAATTTGTTAGTAATTAGAGTATCTTCTGTGTTTTTTTATTTAAACAAAAAATTTATATTCTCAAAAATACTCTCAATAAAATAGGACCTATTAAAAATAAGAGTAATTATAAAAATATAATTAATTTTGAATTTTTTTCCTTTTATTTATGAAATTACACTAAATATAGAAATATGATTTCAATTTCTATTAGATGAATGTATCAAAGAGAAATATTTAAATCCCAAAACACCAATATAAGAATAGGATTTTATTTTTCATTACTTTCCAGTGGGTGACTTGATTAGTATTTTTCCCTTGTGAGAATTATTAGGAAATGACTACTTTATATTGTGTAGTCAATCATGATTTTAAATATCCTCTGATATTATGTTACATATCGCTTGTTACGTAATATTTGATTCCAATACCAATACCGATACGGAATGAATATTTTTTTGCTAGTTATTTTTTAAAAATTTATAGTACCAATAAACAATACGGTCCGATACTATTACACCGATTCCAATATCAATATAATACACGAGACTATTATTTAAAATCCTGTAGTCAACAACCTCCTAATAAAAAAAAAGAAAGAATGGGAATTGTGAAAAATGAATCCACTAACATCTTAATTAGCAAGTTGTAACATCACCGATTAGCTTGCAAACCTTGCACTTTGGTGGATATTAGGAATGGTGCACTACAATCTTAAAGAAGTCCTTTAGCAGTCATTTGCCAAATACTCCTCCACGAAGTTCAATTAAAATCATTCAACGGCAACTTTTTCCCGATTTTGTATCGAATAAGATGATATAATGTCTTCTTATTACATTAGGTGCATGTTCTAAGAAATGAGATTAATGTCCATGATGAAACTTTCTTAAAGAAATTAACAGAGATTCAGCTTTCATATTTGTCAATGAACACATTAAGCACAAATATATTATTTTCATTCTCAAAATAACTTACATTAACTGGACTCATCATATAATACATCTCTAGATACATATAAACAGAACAGAATTTTCCTTAATTCAACCCTACCCATTTCTTAAAACTCAATGCAGCTTCTCTCTTTTTTAATTGTGCTTCTGTCTGGAATTTGGGAGCTTTTCCTTTATAAAGTGTTCTGTGGTACTTCAAGAAGAGGGTTCGAAACTTGTACTTGTCAATGAACATGTTTTCTTTCTCCATCATACTCACAACTTCATTTGCCCGGACAAAAAATCCACCTCTTACAAATGTATAAAGTACAGAATCCAGGAGTTCCTGGTCAAACTTCATTGAGGTGGACGAAGCAAGGGCTTTCATTTCGCCCCATAGTTCTGTAACCTCCAAATATTTTCCCCCTATAGCAGCATATCCAGTTACCATAGAATGAAATGTTTGTGCATTTGGAGCATGTCCTAGGCTCCTCATCTTCTTCAGAGCCTTCTCAGCATCCTGCATCAACCTTTTTTTGCAGAAAAAATGGATTACATTATTCCAATCATGTACTCCGGAATCCACTGTCTGTCCTTCCTTGATTTCCTGCAAGAGCTTCGCCATGAACCTTGCCTCACCACCCTCTGCACATCCCTTAACCAACATCTCAAAGTCCTGATGACCAGCTCTAGGGATTTTGTTATCCTTCATCTCTTTAAACAGGTGCAGGGCTCCTTGAGTATCATTTTGTAGAACTCGAGATTCAATCAGTGCGTCATAACTGCTTGAATCTAGTTGGATTCCTGCTCTACGTGCATCTCGCAAAAGTGACGCTACCTCTCCTGCGCGATTAGCTCTACAATATGCCTTTAAAAGGGAAGCATATACAGAAGAACTTACTCTAACTCCAGCCAAACGCATTTCATCAAGAAGGTCATGTGCCTGATCTAGCCACCCAAGTGAAATACATGAATTAATGACATTAACCAAGGCTGAATCATCATTCGAAGCAGCAGAGTCTTCTCTCTCTACCTTGATAATAAAAGCAGCCAACTCCTGGGTCTTACCAGCTTCTAAAAAAGCCTTGACCAGTTTCACATAAATTTCTTCAGTAGGCAGAAGAATACCCTGATCCATTGTTATTAATTCAACTTGCGTCCTCAACTTAGCTAACATAGTCTCAAGTAGTCTCTTCGCCTCTGCATCAAGTTTCAAAAACTTCCGATCCTTAGAGAACTCCTCATAAGAAATCATGGGATCTCCATTTGATGTATCTTCCTTTAAACCATATGGTTCTCTGTGGTTCAGACTTTCCAGAGAAACATGTCTGTCTGAGGACCTACTATTAGCTTCAACAACAAGCTTGGCTGCAGCAAGAGCATTCTGTGCTTCCTTTGCCTTCTGAAGCATTTTCAAAACCATGTTTGAAGCAGAATCAAGATCACCAAATTTCAAGTGGCATTTTAATAAACAATTATAAAATTGCCGAAATTGAATATCACTTAAACTATGGACTTCATCGACATGTCTCTGAAGTTTCTTCAGCTCTTCCCTTCTTCCATTCCTCTCATATATATGTGCCATTGTGATTAAGAAAGCTGCATTGACTTTGACGCCAATGCGAGGCATCATGTTAAGGAGCTCCTCAGCTTTCCTTGTTGTACCAAACAAGAGACACCCAGCTAGAGCAATGTTCACAGAAGTAGTATTAGGCTTCATAGCAATCAAAGGTGCATTGCTTTTTTTACGAGGATCCACCCTACCATTTTGGAACAAGTAACCTATTTCAAGGATCAACTCAGCAGCAAGGTAAGCTCCAGGAGCTGTTAGGGACATGAAGGCCAAGATTGCTGACCAAGCATTCACAGGAGGGTATTGTTCCATTACTACCAGTTTTCTTAAAACAGTCGACGCTAGAACTGGCAAACCGCATTTAGCAAGACAAGAGGAGAGATAAATAAGAGGATCTTTTTCCAACAAATTTTGTTTACTTTCCTCAATAGCCTGTTCCACCAAGATAAAAGCCTTCTCAAGCCACAGAACATCCATGCTTTCGGCAAAACTTGCTAGAAGCTTATTTACAATAGATTTTCGAGGAAACCCTTCCATCTGCATGTGCTGTTCAAATAATGTCCATGCATCATTAAATCTATGGTTATCAATTGCATTTTCTATTTCCATGCTTAGTTTACCTGGGTCTCGAGTCTGAACTAAGATAGGTCCAGCCAGAGTTGATAAAGGATGTACTTGATGATTGAACCCATCCCGCATTCCTAAAACAACATTTGGAATAAGGAAGTTGGTAAAATTAACAAACTCACAGACATGCCTGTGACTCAAAGAAACTGGTGTCTGGAGTCTGGAAATCTGAGCAGCAAAGGATCCATTATTGAGAATCAAGGATAATAAAATTCTAGGGGAAATAACAGGCATTCCATTGCTCAATTTCCTTAAAGAATGCATCTTTTTATCCAAATAGCAAAAACCAGCAACAAACGGAAATCTTTGCCTTCATAAATCCTGTCTCCAACAAATGAAGTTGTTTAGCAATGAACCCTTAAATCGCAGCTACATATGTTAAATTAAGTTCAACAAGATTTTCAGAGTAGAATCGTAAGGGTTAACAAAATAATTTTACTTTTCACTGGGGCATTTTTTCAAACAGGTAGAACTCCCAACAAATTTATGTCATTACAATTAGGAAAATCGAAGACTCAGTGCACGGTAATACTCACGTCAAGTTATCATCTTCTAAGGGTGAATCAAAAAAAGAATGACAGCTGAAGGAGAAGTTAGGCCACCTTCCTGCTACTGCAAGTACTTCTTGCTTCCTCGTGTGGAAGAATGCGACTGAAATTGGCTTGGGGAATTAGGGAAAAGCATGGATATGGTGACAAAGCCTACAACTTTAGAAAGGGCTCAGCCCATTACGGAATCGACCCAACAAGTAAATACCCGCTCGAAATGTATAAACTGAAAAGGGCTTAACGTCAAACCTCAAACATATCCAATTCCCATTTGAAGCCCTCAAAGACACGTACTTAGCCGCCGGCCCGACGAAGAATTAGTGAGTCAGTGACTGCTGGACCCGTCCATCTAATATTATGGATCAAGGTCCATCACACATGTAATAGGCGGTAATAATTTTGTAAATTAATTAAATTTACACAATTATCAATTACACAATATCATTTTTGTAAATATTTATCATCTATAATTAAATAAAGAATCATTAGTTTATTGAGTTGCGACAAGCGGAGCATGGTGGAGTCTCTTAGTACTAAGATCCCACATCGGTTAGCTAAAAGGATGATATGTGGTTTATATAGAATTTTAACATGCAAATCTCTTTCTATATGAGATAACTACTATTTCAACTTGGTAATTTCTTTCTGTTTTTTGTTAAAAGGTTGGGCCAAAAACCTGATTTATTATCATTTGCATCAGATCATTATAGAGAGCCATAATTTGTTTTTACAGCTTGATCATGCTGAAAATTGAATTGATTTATCATAGAAGATTCAATTAGTTTTGTTTATTAAAAAAAGTTCATTATAAATAAACTGAAGTTTCATTAGTTTATTGAGAAACTTAATTGCCAATAAATTGAAAATATTCATGATAAATGAACTAAAGGTTCATTAGTTTATTAAAAGAGATTTACTAGTTCATTAAAAAATATTTATTACGAATAAAGTAAATATTCATTAGTTTAATAAGAATGTTTATTACGAATAAACTGAAAATGTTCATTACGAAATGAATTAAAGATTTATTAGTTTATTAAAAAAAATTTATTAGTTTATTGAAAAAAATTTATTAGTTTATTAATAAAAATTTATTTCTTATATTGATACAAGTTCATTTTATTCTTCTATCTTTTTAATTTAATAGATTTTTTTTGTATTTTCATTTATAAATATGAATTTATTGAATCATTTTAAAAAAACTCAAAATGTAACAAAAAAAAAAAATCAAAATAAAATACACTAAAAAAAATAACAAATTAATACAAATAACATTTAAGAATATAAAAAATAACTGTTAATTTTATTTTAAAATTAAATAAATATTTATCAATAAAATAACAAAAATACTAAATTTATTTTACTTACAAAATTTTCTTTTTACACCGTGAAGCCGGTGGAGGATATAATTTGCGGACTGGGGGAGCCACACTGTGAATCAAAGTCTAATATTCCTGAGAGGTAATAAAACTCTTTACTTGTTTGCAATTTTAGTAGATCAGTGGTATGCGCTTGAAGGAACTCGTATTCCTCTTCTTCTTGAGAATAATAGCACTTGCTGATGAGGGTGAAGCTTTATAGGTTCTTGAAACTCATCTTCGGTTGAAAATGGGTTGGAAAGCGGCAGAAAAACTGATCAGGCACTGGAAAATACTTAGGGAAGATAATGTAAAGAGTGATATAATCAAGTCACTTTTCTTTTCCCCTTGTATATGTATCCTTTTAGCTTTTTTGGATTATTAAGTATCATTTTTATATTACTTGTTTGCATTCACAGGTAATGATAATCAGGGGCAAGGATAGAGGTGAGACGGGTGTTATTAAGCGTGTTATTCGATCTCAGAATCGTGTTATCGTTGAAGGAAAAAATCTGGTGAGTAATTAATTTTCCATCCTCCTGTGCTTAAGTTTGTGTACTATTAATGTGCTTAAGTAGTATGATGGATTAAAGTGCTTATTGCATAAGTGTGTTGAGAGATTAAATTTTTGTTTTTCCCTTTTCACTTCTCTTGGATGTAATTTCTTACACCATGTTAATTTAAACTGTGAAGAGAGAATATCAAGGTAAGTTTAAGAATTGTGCTTATTGTGCTAAATATTGTGATTGATGTTAATGCTTTCACCAATTTGAAGTTCATCCCCAAAAATTTACACATGAAAAAGAGAGATCGGAACTAATGACTTCAAAGCAAGAAGTACTGACACCATATTATGTTAAATACCTAGGATTATATTGTTTATCCTCTAATTTTCCTAATATTTTTTTTCCTCCTTCATTTTCCTATGCTTGCTTGTTAGTCTTTTAGCTGTGAATTACAAACTTGCTTTTGATACGTGTATTGTCTTATCTCTCAGAAGTGTAATGGATCAGTATATTTCCTTTTTTAAGCATTTTTGTCTTCAAATGAAGATTAACTTATGTACATTGTCTTATCTCTTGGCAATGAAATGGATTAGCAGATTTCTTTGAAGCAATTTGTTTTCCAGATAACATAACCTTCTTTTCCTTTCACATTTATAGGTGAAAAAACACATTAAGGCCGGCGAAGGTCATGAAGGTGGGATCTTTACAGTTGAAGCCCCACTCCATGCCTCAAATGTTCAAGTTGTTGACCCAGCCACAGAGTATGGTCAGACTCAAGGTTTTGATTAGCTATACTTAGTTATTGTTTGTTTTTCTTCAGAGTTCGATTTTTAATCCGTATACTGTGCAGAAAACCTTGCAAGGTCGGAATTAGATATCTAGAAGATGGTACCAAAGTAAGAGTTTCTAGAGGTCAAGGGGCATCTGGGTCTATAATTCCTCGTCCTGAAATTTTAAAGATAAGGACAACTCCAAGACCAACAGTAGGTATATTCCTAAGGCTTATCATTTTAATATTGACATGTATGGCCAGCATTTAAAGATTTTGTTTTAATTTGCATTTATGACAATTCGTGATGCGCTAGCCTTGACACGTGTGGCTTCAGCATAGTAGTTGGCTAGTTGATTCTCACTGCGAGTAATGGAGGGATATTTTTCTTTTTTGTAGAATGGAGGGATATTCAGCTATACTGTAATTAGATTCAGGAACCAAAATTATTTATTCCTTGTGATAATTAATATATTACATTAAATGGGGGATCAAAAGAGGCTGTCCAAGCACTCAAGGTAGACATAAGTATCAATGAAGAATTCATGAGGCAACTAAAATTATTGAGTTCTGAATTCGTAACCTAGTGAACAATTGGCAGTAAGTGGGTAGGTTTTACAGGAATAGAATATTCTCCTCCCAAGCTTCTAATGCATTTTAGAACTGAAAATATAGGTAGACACTAGACAGACACAATCTAGTTTTTATTAAGCTTTAGAAGTCATTCAATGGACTTCCTGATTCATAAGTAGTGGATTGCAAAAAGTAATGAGAAACCAAAATTTTAAAATTTACTAGAAAAATGCAAAGCTTGGTGCACATTTGCCAATTGGATTAATTGAGATAACGTTGATTTGGATTCATAGTTTTAGTTGGTGCATTAAAAATGTATCAAAAACTTGATTAGTAGTAGAAGATGCAAATTTTGGATCTGATAAACTGTTGATCTGAGCAATCAAGTTTTTTATCATTGCAAGTTGAACACAACTAGGATGGGTTTTCAGGCATCTGAGATATAAATAGCAATAGATTGAGAGATGAAGGTACAATAACTGCTGTTAATTACTCCTTGGTGAGCTCTTGAGTGCAGATAATACGTTGTGATGGCTTTTAGATCTTACCAATTTGAGTGTCTGATGGTAAAAAATTGTATGATATACATCACGGGGAATGCATTTACATGATACGGGTAATGTTTTTGTTTTTACTGTTGATTGAATGAGAAACCTGATCTTTGGTTAGAGGGTGGGGGAACCAGGAAGAAGACTAATCTCTTTCTGTGAAAGATACTTATTTTAGGTGTTAAATTGATTCCGAATGTACATAGTTAAATCGTTGTTTTTATGAAAAAACATGATGTTATGCATAGTTTCAGCAAATTAATTTAAATGCAACCTCTCAAATTACTTAAAATTCAGCACCATCTTGGTGCATATACGATCCTCTTCAAATTGTTGGACTCTTTCTAGTGTTTGAATTATGTGGGCAGTGAACTGGTTCATTACCATTCTTATTTTTCCCTGTGGCAGCTGGTCCTTAAGGATACTCCAATGGATGTGGTGTTGGAGAGGACATATGATCCTAAAACTGGAAAGGGCATGCCGGACCTTTGAAGAAACCTTGTTCAATTCTATTGTGGACATCAAATATATTTACGGAATAACTGTTTGCTACATGCGAAAGAGAGAGTTAGTCATGTCTTGAATCTAGTAGCTCTACTTAGGTTAACACATTTTGTAAGTTGAATGAATGGACAGGTTGTCCCATGAATTCGTTCATCCCGCATCCGCTAAGTATGCTGGTTTTAACTAATAAGTTTTTATGAAATAGAAGTAATCAGTTTCACACACACACATATATATGCATTGCTGGGTCCTTTTCACGATCAAGCTCTCGCTTTTGCGATTATGAATTTTAATATTTTTGTTTTGATTTTTAGATCATCCATGATTTTATTCGTGAATAATAAAACTACTTTTCCTGTTATCTATTTTCTTCTTTTGCTCAACAACGAGGGCAACATTAAACTCTTTAGATTTCACAAGCTAATTTAAAATTTTAATTCACATAAATTTTATTTTCATAAATGACCGCGTATTTTTTCCACCTATATCTCAGTTTTTTCTCTAATTGTTTTTCTTCTCCTTTTTCTCTTCTATTTCTTCTTCTCTCATTCTCTCTATATCACTACTAACTCCGTTCATCATCCAAATGGCTTTCGATCATCACAAAATTCGAACAACAATTAGTTTTTCATCTTTTCATTACTCTGGTGTTATTAGTTTTCCCAAAATCCGACTATATTTGCGAAATCGGCAAGCAGAAAATCAAACATCATGGCTATCATCTTGTTTTTCCTATTTTTCGACTTTTTTTTACAATTTTGACACCGAAAATGGATTCTGAGGGTTGAAAAATCTTGAACTACACATTTTGAGCTCTGGAACCAACATTTGAAGGTTAATTGGGAAATGAAAAATCAGGTATGAAACTGTCCTTTCTTTTTCTCCTATTTTCTTTTTCAAATTTAACACTTGAAATACACTTGATGGTCAAAAAATTTTAAATTGGACAGTTTGAGCTTTGGAAATCACCATTTGAAGGTTGAGTAGAAATAATTTCTTCACTTATTGTACATATAACTAACATATAATATTTTTTGCATAGATAAATTCAAATTACATATTCTATTATAACTTGGTTATATGTATCAATAAATATAATAACTGTCTTTATTATTATTATTATAAGGTGTGTATATATATATATATATTGTGTTATATATATAATAATATTTTTGAATTTAAAAGATTTTAATAATATACGTGTACGTTATTTTAATACATTATTTAAAGAAAAATTTATCTATAGACTAAATTGTGAAGCCTAAAATTTAGAACCAATTTTTAAAAAAAATAGAAATAAAGAAAAGCTAAAAGGAAATTTTTTGTCATATATGTATACAAAAAATTTAAATTGTAGATTTTATTAGAACTCACATATAAAAAGCTATCCATAACAATACTTTACTTTATTCCATCGATATCATGTTTTTATTTTTCTATTCTGGTGTGAAGATTATATGAAAATTAATTAATATTAAATAATTAAAATTAATGCTAATTATGCTTTGTATGGTAACCATATGACACATGTATATTTAAACTCTTATTAAATTAAGTAAAAAAAAAAAAACCAAAAGGTAAAGAAAGAAAAGACCATATGTAGTTTCCTTATTTTTACACTACACTTATTAAATTTACTCTTTCCCATTTTCTATCACATATCTGTCAACCGCTTTGCAAAACCGGGAAAAACTCTTTTCTTTTCTTCGTTTTCCCTTTACATTCTCATTTTCTCAAGAAGCATAGAGGAAAAGCTTATTAAGAGAAGATCCAACAACAACAGCAAAACAGGAGTGGCAAGAGATCCAATGGATCATCGTCGTCCTCAAGTAGTCAGAAACTCTATCTTCGTAGATGGCGGAGTCTTGTCTGATTGGCCTCCTACTTCTTCCTCCCCCGCCTCTTTCTCAGGTTTCCCACCTTCTCTATCCCTTTCTTTCACCTCAGCTTGTGTTTGGCTGTTGGGGAATTTGAGGAAAATTATTTCATTAGTTTGGTCCTTTAGAAAGCAAAATTGGATAAGAAGTGATGATTTTTAGTTCAGCTAATGCCTAATTATTAGCATTTTCATGTTTTTCTAAGTTAATTTCTTATCCTCCCGATGTTGGGGAGGGAAAATTTTAAGCTTTGGTTTGTGAAATACAATGCTTTTTTAATTTCTTTTGGTATTACATTACAGGAAGAAATCCTAATGCGAATTTTAAGGGTGGCTCAAGATCAAAAGTAGCATCTGCTTCTAAAACTGGACCTCGCAAACCCAATGGAAATGCTTTCGGTAATAACTATCCTCCTCTTGATGGTGGCAGTAGTAATTCTCACAGATGGGAGCTTGGTTGGCTGCAAAACGCGGGGAAGGCAGCAAGGCTATTCTGATTTCTAATTTCATTGCATAAATCAACCGATAATGAAATTACACTGACGGTACTCTAATTATATAAATCATAATAATATACATTAAAAATTATTTGTAATATAAAATTACTTTAATTTTTATTTAATAACTTAAATAATATTTGAAATATAGAATTGTTACAATTTATATAATTATACAATTTTATAATTAAGAATATTCTTAATTGGAAAAATATTTCTCTTATTATTTGACAAGTTTAAGGGAACTATAAATATATTAGAAAATATAAGTATTGTTAATTCAATATTTGAATAAAATGACAAGAGGAAAGTAGAAGAAATCAGAGAGTTCTTAAGATAAATTCGTCTCCTACCAATAATGTTTAAAAAAATTGGCATTTGTCTCTTAAGATATAACAGATATAAAGTATATGTTGAACACACAACACTTATTTATAAGAACATATTATATGTCGCATTCGCTATTACTTGAGAAGGAAAAAAAGAAAATGAAAGGAACTTTTCCCATTTACATAGGAAAGATCAAGATATAGAGAATGCTATGAGATTGGTACAAATAGCTAAACAACGGTTGAGAATGAAAAAAAAAGGATGAGGTTCTTTACTTAATGATGTTTGCTTATTTTGCCATAAATTTGGTATTGATGTTCCTAATATGTATGATACCTTCAAAACTCGTGAACGTTGAGGACGAGAGGTTGAAGAAAATACAAACTTACATCATTATTGTGTTGAGTTGTTCTACACTGTTCTAGATACACAACTTAATGAGCTTGATGATCGTTTTTCTGAAACAAGTACTGAATTACTTCTTTGTGTGAGAGCACTCAATCCAAATTATTCTTTTGCTGCTTTCAAGAAGGAAAAGTTGATTCATTTTGCTTAATTATATTATGATGATTTCTCTCAAGTCGATCTTTAGGTACTTGAAAATTAATTAGAAATGTACATTCTTGACATGCACACTAATGAGGATTTTTTAGCAGTTCAAGGAATAGGTGCTCTTGTAGAGAAAATGGTCACGACGGGAAATCATTTGGTGTATCAACTAGTTTACAAGCTTATTTCTTTAGCATTAACATTAC
This sequence comes from Balakata baccata, assembly GCA_949630135.1. Taxonomy (NCBI): domain Eukaryota; kingdom Viridiplantae; phylum Streptophyta; class Magnoliopsida; order Malpighiales; family Euphorbiaceae; genus Balakata; species Balakata baccata. The sequence continues at coordinate 29,247 of CATIWF010057586.1, read as the reverse complement.
CACTTGCTATTGCTGCTTTGAAATAACATTTTCAGCTATGAAAACTGTGCAATCGAATTGGAGATGAGCGACTCAATGATTGTTTGATTCCTTATATTGAAAATGATGTTTTTTATCATATTTATGATGAAAATGTAATAAAGTATTATCAAAATATAAAAATTAGGAGAAAACAATTGTAATTGGTGACTACATAATGCTGAAGTTTATTATTAAAATATTTATATTAATATTTTATTATTTAATTTTGATCCCACCAAAAAAAAGGATGGGTTCGCCTATGATAGCTATTTGGGGATTTGCAAGTTTGAGTTTTGATTGGATATTCTTGGGTTTCAGGAAACACCTTTAGGAGCTTTGGAAATTTTCTCTAGGGATTCTAAAAAAGTAAGAGTTATTCTTCTAATTTATGTGAAAGGGAGAATACAAGATTTGAGTTTGATTAACTCAAGAGAAATATAATATTGTTGTATTGTAATTTTTATTTTCTCATTTAGTAAAGAATTAGTTACTCTCCTTAGACGTTGGCAATTAAGGGTCGAATCACATAAATCTTGTCTTCTCTTTTTTTCTTTGGCTTGAATTTTTATTTTGACGTGCTTATTGGTTGTTTTTTCCAATAAGTGATATCAGAGCTGGTTTCAATTAATATTCAATGAGCATGTCGAATAATTCATCATCACTTTTTACAATAGAGAAGTGTAATGAAAAAAATAATTTCACTCTTTGGCAAAAAAGAGTGAAAGATCTCCTGGTTTAACGAGGCTTAGCAAAAATATTGAAGGGAAATGAGAAGGGAAAGCTAAAAAAGATGAGTAATAAAGATTGGAAAGAGCTCGAGGAAAAGTGTGCTAGTACAATACATCTTTGTATTAGTGATAACATTATAAAAAATGTTTTTGAGGAGAACTCTGCCACAGTGATGTGGGATAAACTGGAAAATAATTTATTTGACTAAAAGTTTGACCAATAAATTGCATCTAAAGCTGGAATTATATAGACTGAGGATTGTGGAAGGCGAAAATCTGGTAGAGCATATGAATGAATTCAATAGAATCTTAGATCAATTGAAGAAAATTGATGTTAAGATTGAGGAAGAAGATAAGACGCTAATGTTTCTTTCCTCACTCCCTAACTCTTATGACAATTTCATTGACTCATTGCGGAAAAAAATTATATGACTATGGATTTTGCTCAAGTGCAATTGGTATCTTTTGAAATTCGAAGAAAAGCCAAAAGTGAGGATAGATAGAATAGATGACTTGTCATTTAGGATATTTATGGTACCGTAGTTTTTCTATGCGATATGAATAATCTCGGAGGAGTACTCATTTTCCCATGCATCATAAGCTCGGATGAGCACTTTTATTCCATGTGTTACAGCTTGGACGAGCACTCATAGTCCATACGTTATAGCTTTGACAAGCATATATATAGATGCTTACAAACAAGTGAATAGCGAGGTCCATGCTCTGAGAGCACTCATATTCACAACTCATATCCAATACTCTAAGTATTGTGTACTGGGTAAGATAAATATCAATATAATTGGACAATATTAATGCCAATATAATTATCAATTTAAAATTTAAGTTACATAATATTTATAATAAATATGGTCATGTAAATGTGATTTCTGCATACTGGGTACGCTTCCTTTCTATTTAAAAAGATTGTAACATGACTATATCTACCTGAAATAAAATAACTATGCAAGCATGCAATAAATGATGTTGTGAATTGCTTGACTGCATGATAGAATTTATATGGTTATATGTACTATTAAGTTTTTAATAGCTTAGCGCATGGATTTTTCTGCACGCAGATTTGAAGTAAATAGATAACTGAGTTGATAAGAGAAGTGAAATTCAAGCCGTCAGAGAAATTAGAGTTCAATTCATGCATATTTAATTTTATTCATTTCCATATAGGTAGTTAAATGTGTAATAATGGTTTTAAGAAATTAATGTTTATTGTTTAATATTTTAATAAGTTTGTAATATGATGGCAGGAATGACCTAAGGAGTTAGTAATCGGTTAATTATTGAACTAGTATACAGTATGATGGAATAAAATGCATGTCTAAAAAGTGTTATATTAAATGAGAAAGAAAAAGTTTTTATTTGGACATATTTTAGTAAAGTTAACCGGATGTAAATAGGTAACATTCTTTTGCATAGTAGAGTTAAATCTACTACGTGAGAAGGTGTTATAGCTATGTATCAAGGAAAAATAATATTGTGAGTAAGATAGAGAGGGAAGCCAAAGTGTTGGCCTTTGGTGTGCGAGTAAAAGAGGTAGAATAGGTGTTTGGAAACCAACAGAGGCGAGGTCATGCTGATGCATGAGACGGCAAATGCTCGATTTGGAGGCCGCTATGGCACATGAAATTCTCTAATCGGATCCTCGTAATGGTACCTGCCCTAGATCGTGATGTTTTGTTAGGATTGAAATCGGCGGAAACCCTAGAATCGCCCATGGCGATACTATATTTTTTTTTCGGTGAATTAAAATTACGGTACTCCAAGTATCCAACTTATAACAACTCAATATATGCACTTTAATTGGTAATATAAAACCTTTTTTCTTTGATTTGGTATCAAAAGTCTCCCTCCGCTGGATGCCGTAAACTAGGTTAACGATTATATTGACTGTGTAATTACACATCAGCATATATAATCTAAGTGGATTTGACATGTCATTAACAAGCTTTAAGTCATTTTTTTATTAAATTTTTGTTTCTCTCTCTTGAATTTCTAGTCATTAATTATTTTATTAAAGAATTTTCTATCTTCTCTTTGTATAAAATTAAATTTAAGTTAGGAATCGTAACTTCTCAAATATCTTTCAATCTTCTTTGTTTCTCTATTATATTTTCTCTCTTTATGTAATAGATCCTTGTCTCTTTAATTTCAAAATACCAACTTTTTTTTTATTTGTGATTCAGTTCCATGGATAAGGAAAGTGATTCGGGCAACAAGGTTAAACTTTATGATGGCATTGCAGTAAATCACGTTGTAAAGTGTTAGTTTGGAGTGCGAGCAAGGTTATGACTCTCATGGAGTGAAAGGAACCCAAGGCAAAGGTTTTTTAGGTGCAGTAAGGAGCATGCATGAGTCTTTTGATGTTATTTTAAATTAATGGTGCAAATTCATTTATTTTGTATGATTTCATTTTTGCAACATGTATATGATTGTTTTAAAGGGCAGGTATGATTTCGTTTAATATAATAATTTAAAAAAAAAATTAATGGAAGAGTTGTAAATTAAGTCCATAATATTTCTCTTGTAGTAAATTAGTTGTTATTGTTTATGTTTGCAGTACCAGCTTTCCACAGCATAGATTTTTTACACATTTTCTTGATTTTGCATCTTTTGCATAGGAAAAGCAGTGTTCTTTCTTTTTGTGGCACGATGAGCCATATAGTCCACATATTAACCATATGCTTGTGTCCTTGAAGAGGAGAGAAGAAATCCCTGAGCTCTGAGTTGTTTCATTTGAACCGAATGGCTGAACGAGCAAGAGTCCGTGACTTCATCGATCTTGAAGATGAGCTAAAAGATGTTAAGGTCAAACTTGAGCAGTTAGTGGAAGTTGAGAGTGAGTTTAAGGCAATGAAGCTGAAGTACAATATATTACAGTTTGTTGTGGCTGTTTACATTGGTTTGACAATAACAATAGTGGTTGCAAAATGTTTTGGCCCCTTAATTTAATTTTAAGATAGCTTTTAATGGTGATATATGATTATAAACTCAGTTTCTAATACGGTGTAGTAATGTGATTTTGATGTACTGACATGAATATGTTATTAATTGAATGATTATTGGGTAAAACTAGAATTAAACATTTTCATATTGTTTGTGATGTAAATTTTGAGAATGTTGAATGACAAGGAACTGAATGTTGGGGATGACAAGAAATGACAAGAAAGTTATTTGTTGGAAGTCAATTAATTAACTATATGCTGTTGGGTTAAATATTTATGTTAGTTAACTTATATGTTGTTGAAGCCAAACCATTTGTGCATGTGATTTAAAATGAGCTGACATTAAAACAAGTACAATCACTTGAAGCCAATCAGTCCAACTGGGCTTGCATTGTTCATGAATCAATTAAAAGAAACTAATATCCATAATCTAAAATTGATGCAATCATATAGTGCTAATTTTCCAAATTATAGCCAATTCAACATAATAGATATAATTGATAACAAAAAAGGTCATGTTCCATAACATAAATTGCACAAAGCTAAATCTTCCAAACTTTGTTCAACCTATTTTTACATCCAAAATATTTCATTTCCCACAAGATCTCATCCACAATGAGAAACAAAAAGCTTAAACCTAAATTTACAACCAAAATGTAATGATCAAAATATTTTGGAAGCTTGAATACTCAATTGCACGTTTGCAACAAAACAAATCTTATGAAAATGCCAGCACTTCTTTTGTTTCTTAGATGTCACCATCCTTTCTTTGCCTAACTGCCTCTTCTTTGTGGGTTCTTTTAGAACATTCTCTTACAGCATCGAAGTTTAGGTTAGTTGACAAGGAAATGCTTGGTCAATCCAACTTGAGCCCTTGAAATATCAAACAAGCAATATATTAAACAAATAGTGTAGACCAATCGTTTAAAATAAGAGCTATACAGATTTTACTTACTACAAACCCTTCAATAGACTTAGGTTGACTTGCATTTCCCATATGTTCACTTGTTTCACTAGCGTGGGGTGGTTGATTAGCTATCCAACTATCTGTTCACTGGCTTGATTCATTGTTAACAATCTAAGAGATACCCAGCACAAACATATAACAATTTGCAGCAATTATACTATTGTTTTAAAAAATATACAAGTTTTCAGTGATACTCAAGCATCCTTCAAGGTGATTGCAGCAATGAACTCATCATTTCCATAGTTTTTGGCCAAACTCAAGCATTTCTCAACCAACAACAGTATTCTAGAATAAATACACAACCATCATATATCATATCTTTGTCTACAATAAATCAACTAACAGTACAACAATCACCATTCAGCAGCATCCACCATTACACAATTACTAAATTAAATATATTGAACAACAACCACCAGTCCACAATAAATAAACATCATTTCAACCAAACAACTCAACAAAATACAATATAAAGCTCAAGAAAGTGAATTATATGCAACTTTAAGCCCTAATAATAAAAACATTTGCTTCAAACCAATATGTTATTTTCAATTTAACCAATATATTGGACACTGAGAATGTAAATGAGTTATCTTACTTGTTGACTAGTAGAATATGGATGACTTCCATGGAATCTTTTACTGTGTCCAGTGGATTGCAAACACTACACGTCATCCTAACAGTTCCTTTCCTGGACAATTTTTGCAGTTTTTTTTTTTTCTCCCTTTCTCTCTTATCTTGTCAGCTTCTTTCCTCCTTCCTCTTTTTTTCTTGATTTGTACGGGTGATGGTGGAGTGAATATGCCTTGAGGATGTGGTTGTGGTTCCCAATAAGCAGGCCCACTAACAAGGTTGTACACTCTTTTGAACTTTTCAACTTTATAACATTCATCCACAAAATCCTCTGGATGTTGATTTTTCTCATAGATGGTAGCACATGCATGCATACATGCAATAGCAGTAAGCTGTCATCTTCTGCATGTGCATGTCCTCTTATCCATATCAACCATATGTTACCCATCAAAACCTATAACTTGAACTTCAGCCCCACCAAAAGGTTCGGTAGTTAGACTAAAAGATGACCTTTTGATTTTGTCAATTTTTTTTGTACTTTTGGACAAATCAGTCCTTTCCACCCTCTTGCCATTGATCCTTTGCTGCGAATTCTCTTCATGAGTTGCCATCGATTGTGCAAGAGAAATCTCGATGGTGGAATAGAGGACGTGATGTATTCGAAGATTTCCTTTAGGTTTTAGGTATCGATTTGAGAAAGTTTGAGATTTGATCTGATCTAATCCACAAAAGAGATGTTTAAGGGTTATCTTTGTCTTTTGGTCTAATTAAATGTTTTTTTATTTTAAATTATAGGTCACTTTATTACTATTTTTTTTAAATTAATCCACATCATTTACTTATTAAGATGTATATGCTGATGTGTAATTACCAAGTCAGCATAATCGATAACCCAGTTGACGGCATCCAGCGAAGGGAGTTTTCTGATGCCAAATCAAAGAAAAAGAAATTTTATGTTACCAAGTTCAGTTACCGAATCATTATGAGTTGGATACTTAAAGTACTGTAAGTATAATTCATTATCTTTCTTCCCTTGTGAGCCTTGGGATTTGAAAAGGAAAAAAATAATAATACAATCATGCTATCGAAAACAAGGAGACTGATTGAGCTCGCAAATTATATTCTGGACTTCAGTCCATAATGCATTATGGACTAGGCTCCAATTGACACATGTGAGTAGCTATCACAATATTGTAAATATAAAAGTTCATTAGTTTATTAAAAAATGTTCATTACGAATAAAGTAAAAGTTTATTAGTTTATTAAAAAAAATTCATTACAAATAAACTAAAAATTCATTAGTTTATTGGAAATATTTGTTAGTTTATTAAGAAAGGTTTATTATGAATAAAATAAATGTTCATTAGTTTATTAAAAAAGATTCATTCTGAATAAATTAAATATTTATTAATTTATTAGTAAAGAGTTCATTAGTTTATTAGTAAATATTTATTTTTTATTTCTTTATGTATTTAATTTGATGGATAAAAAATGGATATTTATTAATAACTTTTATTTTATTCGTAACGAACTTTCAATTTTATAACAATAAATATTTCTCAATAAACTAATAAACTTTCAGTTTATTTGTAATGAACATCTTTCAATAAACTCATAAATTATTATTTTATTTGTAATGAACTTCCAGTTTTATAACAAATGAACTTTTATTAATAAATTAATTAACTTTTACTTTATTTGTAATAAACATTTAGTTTTATAATAAATTATGCTTTTTGAATTAACTAATGAACATTTACTTTATTCATAACAAATTTTTAGTTTATAAAAAATGAATATTTCTTAATAGACTAATAAACTTTTTACTTGATGATAGATGATGAATATTTACAAAAATGTCGCTGTATTTTGATAACTGTGTACGTTTGATTTATTTACAAAATTGTCATCGCCTCTCACACTCGTAATGAGTCTTGATCCATAATGTTACATGGACCGATGTCTATGATATAACAACTCGACCAAGCTTGCAAGTGGAAAAAATGCCTCAGGACTTGTATTTTTGCTTTGGGGATGAACGGTAAGGGGGACATTATGGTCTATTTAGTATAGTGTTTGGAAAAAACATTTTTTTTAAAAAAAAAAAATTTATATTTATATATATTTTTTGAGTTTTGAAAACTGTTTTTAGATATAAGTAGATAAATTGATGTTTTTTTTTTTAGAAATAAGTCAGTCAATTAAATAAAAAAAATTTAAAACTAATTAACTGGAAAAGTCCAAATCAAATTTATTAAATAAAAGACATAAGGCAAATTCTGCGATTCTAATTGTCTAAATTTATCATTGTACGCGCTAAATTTTTTTAGTCTATTTTACCATTTACAATTAATTTTTAGTTTATATTGCTCCTTTTATTTATAAAAATTTATATGTGGCTCCCTAATGTTGACGTGATAAGAAAAAATAATTCAATTGGTCAATGATGTCATATCAACTACCACATTTACAAACTTTACCTGAGTAATATGAATCATAAATCAATTGCGGATAACAAAATGGACCAAAAAATAGTAGATAAAATGATAAATTTGGACAATTAGAGAGAGCCGGATATACTTTATGCCTAAATAAAAATGTAAATTCTCAAATCTTAATTTTAATTCAAATCTCTTAATTTTTATTATTTAACATTTTTATTTTCTATTGTTATAAAAATTCACTATTTTAACATTTAGGATACAAATATATTTCTTAATAATTCATAAGTTTATATAAAATTTAAGCTCGTAAAATTATATCTTAGTTTATGAATTTTAATTTAGATATTTTTAGATCTCAATAAGTAAATTGTTCTCTGTTTTTAGTCCAGTTATATTGGGAATTTTTCAAAAATGTCAAAAAAAATTCCTAAAATATTATAACTGATAACTTTATTTTATTTTTTTTCAAAACTATCAAAAACATTTCAAAATATTACAAAAATATGTAAACTCAAAAAGTTATTCCAAAGTATATTGAGAAGTACATATTTAGTATATTTTCAGTATATCTTAGATATTCTTTCGTCTGGTATCCTTAGGAATACATTGAGTATGCCTTGGTTCGGTATATCTGGGATATGCCTTGGGTATACATCGGAAATACCTTAAGAATTTTTTGGATATACCTTAGGAATTCCTTGAAAATACATTGGATATACTTGGAAATGTCTTGGAAACATCTTGGATATATCTTAGAAATACATTGAAAATACTTAAATAATTTTCATAAAAAAAAAAGGAAAAAAGAAGAAAAAGAAAAGGAATATATTAAATACCACTACAAAAAAAATATACATAATCCATAATAATCAACAACGATATCAAAAGAAATGTTCAAGTAGACTTTGTCTACCAAGTCATCTATAAATTAATCTTTATTAACATATATGTATATTGTATTCATTTCAACTAATGAGAATAAATTAATTAAATATATATTAGTAAATGATTGGATTAGTCTATAAATGAACCGAATCTACTTAAGAATTTTTCAAGTATCAAATCTCTCAATCAAACCAAAAACAATAGATTTTATTTTTGTTCTTGAATTTTTTTTAACAAACAAACAGAAAAGAAAATAAATCTATATTGGGAAATTAAGTCAAAATAAAAGAAAAACACACCATGAACTTGTCGAGTTCTGGATCAATCCCAAAAGTCAAGACTATTGATCGAAAAGAAAAATCTAAGGATAAGATAGAGAATTCCACGCAAGACTTCAATTGAACAAAACACTCACCATACTAATTAATTAGGCAAAGTGTTCGACTTCCAAAATCCATGATTCTGCCAGGATTAGAAATTCAATTTTAAAAAAAAAACAATTTAAATAAACAAAATAACAGAGTTGGTGCGGGCCTTCAATCCACTAATGGAGCGAGCAGCACGATGCCGCAGCCTGCTTCGCTGTCTCGAAAGTGCCCAACCAATACCTCTCTTTGGTTGGAAATAAAAAAATGAAGAAAAAGTGAAAATTTGAAAAGTTAATTTTCATAAAATGAAAAAGGAATAAAAATGTAGATATTTTTAAAAGAAAAAGTTGATTAATAGTGTAAATTTTTCTAGTTAATATTTTTATTAATTTTTTATTTTGACTATTCAGAATTCTACAATTCAAAAATTATATACTAATTTAAATTTATACTAAAAATATCCATTAAAAAAATAAAATACTTGGTTTCAAATTCTATTATTCCTTTTCAATAAGTTATCATTACCAGACAGACATACCCAATAAATCAAACTATATATTGAATAAAAATTTTATAATATGATACTTAAGTTACAAATCAGCTTAACATCTTAAAAAAAAAAATAAAAAAAACTTGTCCAAGAAGAAAGATAAAGGAAATCAAACAAGCATTAATCAGATAATGTCATTTCCCAGATGAGCAGAAAGTGGGATTAAACTATTAATTCATTCATTTACTAAAATTATCTTCCTTCCTCAATCTCCCCAAAGAACAGGTGCATTCTTGGATTCAGTGTCAAGTCAACTTATTGTCGATACCTGGCAACATCTGCACATAAAGAAAACACGTGCATCAACATGTTATAAAGTTGATATCAATTGTTATTATTTTTTGTTATGAATAATCCCTATTCGAACTGCAAACTAATTCCATTTTAGTTAGTACAGCATCTCCAAACAGTGCTATTATGTAAAATAAAGAGTATTTTAAAATATTTTTAAATATAAAAATTAATTTTTTTTACAAGTACAATAAATTATTTATATTTTACTTTTCATTTTATTTTATCCCGTATATAAATAAATATTTATTAAAAAAAGTAAATAATTTTTTATTATATAAAAAAGAAAATTAAATTAAAAAAATACATCAATAAAAAAAATAAAAAATTACTATTTACCCCATTTAATTTGATATAATATACAAGTATCATCTTATATTTGAAAAATATACGATTTGCTCCATTTATTTTATTTTGATTAAACTATATTATTCTTCTGTTAAATTTTAAACCATTTAACGTTTCTCTTTTGCTTAGAGGTACTAATACAATATGTCAAATTTCATAAAATAATTGTACAATAAATCAAACTTTCAAGGGGATATTAGTGCAATATATCGAACTTTCAGGGAGTAAATATCATAATTTTCAAACTTAAAAAGGTACTAGTGTATTATGTCAAACTATATAAGACAAATTGTATAATATCAGGAGTATTAGTATATTATGTGAAATCACATAAGGTAAATATTAGTTTTTCCTAAAAAAAGAGAACATGTATAAAAAGTTGAGATACATTAATTTACAGTTAAAATAGAGAATGAAGTTTACTTTTTAGATATATAAAGTCAAATTCATTATCTTATCTAAATTTTAAAGATAAAAAGTTCTTTAGATGCCTTTTTTATAAAATAACTCTTTAAAATAAATAGTATAATCTAAATAAATAGTCCTTTGGAAATGCTTTTGGAGATTTATCATGTATTTTTGACTTATAAAAATATACATCTTTTTATTTTCACGCTGATTAAAATAATTTAACTAATTATAAATTGAGAAATGGGTTGGAATAATACCGGCAGACTCCTTATCGTTGCATTCATCGACGCACTTGGTCTCACAATGGGAGTCACCATTGCCTGCAGATTTGCATTCGTCTTTGCAATTTTTAAAGCAAGATTGGTACTTGCCATCTGCCTCCTTCCTAGCACTACAATCATTGTCGCACTTCATCTCGCAGAAGCTCTGACCGTTGCCTTCGGCTTTGCAATCTTCATTGCAATTCCCAATGCATGATTTGAACCTCTCATCGTTCGGCATTACAGCGTCTGACACCTGCATTGCTTCCGCTACAACAATGCACATTACACAAAATGCTACAATCTTGTTGGCCATTGTCTTTAATTTTCTGTCTGATTATTATTTATTTCCTTGTCTTGGATTTCTTCTGTCACTTAATACATATATATATATATTGACAAAATGAACCTTCATTTGGCTATATTTATCCGCTCAATTTGCGAAAATTAATTAGTGGTTCACATTTCATTGAATTAATTGGTATTTGCTGTACCTAAAATTACATCCGAATTTTTGTATTGCAAAATAACTATTTATGGAAAAAACAAAATTGGGTTTTATATTATTGCGTTCCACCACGCATTAGCAGGTCATTGGTTAAACTTTACTGGGTTGCATGGAACAATTTGTTCGATTAGTGAAATTTTTAATTACATTATTTGTAAACTAATTCAATTATATGTATATAGAATCATTAATTATTGTATTCACATTAACTAATATAAATAAAACAATTAAATACGTATTATTTCATGATTGAATTAAGCTATATATAATATAGTAGATTAAGTTTATGTAAAAATTTACAAATTAAATTTAGTGCCTAATTAGGCACGCATTAGTTCTTTGCACTTGGAAATTTTAATTAATTTGCAGTGTGGCATTTCTTTTTATTTTTCATCTGATAAACATTTTTTGATTTCACTAAGTTCTACACGAGTTCTGAACAAATTGATTTCACAAAGACAAACAGTGGGAACAAAAGGATAACAATTAAGGATAGATGAGCCACAATTTAGTTATATTTAAGAACAACGATTGCTATAAATACTAGCAGGGAAATTGGTGGGGAAGTGAGTGATGGCATAGATGTAGATGGCGTCAGCACTTGTCTGCTTCCTGTGGTTGTTGAAGTTTCTATTGGCTCTGGTGGAGAGGCTGGTGCTAACGGAGGAGTAATTTCAGATTCTGGCGCTGGAGCTACTGCTACTGCTTTTGAAGCTGCCAAACAGAAACATAACAAATAGATAGTGAAACAGTTCTGTACTTTGCAATCAGTATCAGCCTGATACTATCAGGTACTATTTTCTCCACCAATCACCAGAAATACCAGGACACTGTTCTTACAGTTAAGTAGTTTTGGGATATTTCTGAAACTGATGAAGTTAAAAATTTTATTTATAGATTTGTAGTAAAATTAAAAATATTTACAGATTTGTGGTAAGGTGCACAAGTCCAAATGGCGGGCCATGTGGCAGAGCGCAATGCCATCGTGCGCCACTGTGAGCAACGTGGCAACGGTGCGCCAGTTGAATTGGCGCACCACAGTTGAACTAGCGCACGGTGCACCAGTTCAACTGGCACACCACCGAAACCCTTTAGCATTCCTTCAGCTTTTCAGCCCTTTTTGCAGGCTTTTTTTTTTGCAGACTTGTGATTATGCAAAATAAATAATGATCTTCAACTCTGTCTTTCTCACAATTTTTTATTTTCGATTTCTGATTGCTTCCTTTTTTCCTCCATTTCTGCTTCCTTCTTGCCAGATTCCGAGCCATCCACATCGGAAGGACTATATATTTGTTTTACACACATGTTCTCAACACCAGACTTATACTCTTCTGGCCCATTTACACCATACGTTACCTCCACACACAATTCATGTATTCATCAATCACAATATTCTAAATTCATGTATATTCAGACGCCTCAAATATCAGTGGATTTTATAAGTTCGTCCACCTTTCGACCCACACATACAGGCTCTGTTCCTATATAGGCACATTACTTTCCAATGGATACTGCTACTGATGAGTTTGATGATGATGATAACAACGACGACAACAACAACGACAATGATGGTGATGGTGGTGATCAAACACGAAACTCTATCTTGATATATATGAATGCTCGAAAAATCGATGTTAGACGACAAAGAGGATTTCGATCACAAATTCGAAGAAATCGGCGTTGTGGAACATGAATACATTTTTATATCTGTACATTATTATTTTCTTCTTTCACAATTTATTTGTACATTTTTTATTACTAAAAAATTTTATTAATTTTTATTCCTACATTTTACTTAATACATAATTAAATTTTACATACTTTATGTGAAATTTAATTGATTCATAGCAAATTTAATTTATCAAACTCTAATTATTATAAATTGTATTTTTATTTTTCTAAAAAATAATTAATCAAAATTTAATTAACAATTAATAATAATAATAATAATAATAATAATAATAAAGACTAGCTATAGGATAACTTTTATATATTTTTAAAAAAATTTATAAATTATTATTGCCTAAATTTTAATAAATGTATCATTAAATTCTAAATACTTTAATTTAATATTTATTAATTTAATTTACTTAATTTTCATTAAGTATTACTAAATATAATTTATCAAACTTTAACTTATAAATTATATCTTTATTTTTCTAAAAAATAATTAACAAATTTTACTGTTTATGCATGGGGCATGCACGTCTGGGAGTGTGGGCACATCTAGGAGTGGGGGTGTGCCCGGGAGTGTGGGGACGTGGTGTGGCGCTGCCACGCCGGCGTGCACCACTTCATGTGGCGCACGCCTGTGCCACCGAGTCTTCTCTCATGCTCGCTCGCCATTTCAACTGGCGCACATCGGTCAAACTACCACAAATTTGTAAATTTCACAAAAATTACCCTAAAATTGTAATTAGTTTAGGTAAACACCATAAACTAAGAAATATCCCACTAGTTTTGTCAAAATCATGAAAACAGATTACCTCGTGGACTTAGAGAAGAAGCAGCTGAAGGTGGAAGAGTTGGCCCAAGCAAGACAGGACCTGCAAAATATAAGATTTTAGTGTTAATTCATCACCCTAAAATTTCAGTATTATTCCGTGCAAACATAAATCTTAAACTATTAGAGATACCTGGAGCAGGTAGGGGAGTACCAGAAGCTGCAAGATGCAATGCGATAACATTAGTATACTAACGACCCGAAAATATTTCTAAATCTGAGCCAAGTAAAATGAAGGTAACCTTTGCACTGTAATGGCACACCACTCATTTTGCATGCTCGAGGGAGAGAGATTGCTAATGTACGATTAATTGGCAGCTGAACAGGGACATTAGCTGCTAATATTAGACAAGTACAATCCATGCTGGTGCTCATGAGTGAGGCCAATGCACTACAGCAGTTCCCAGTTGGTGAAGTGGCACTGCTGCTACTTCCAGTAATAAAATTTAAGCATGGGGTAAAACTGGAGATCATTGAGCTCGTGCAGGGTGTGCTAATTTGCCCATTAGCTGAAATTACTAGTAGAGTCGATATTATTGCCAGTAAAACGACTTCTTTGAACCCTTCCATGATTATAGCCAATAAAATCAGCAGTGAAAGTTTGAGTTGGGTTTTGTTTGATTCAGATAAAAAAAAAATTCATTTATAGCTTGATAGGTTTCAACAAATGATTGGTGGGAGAGAAAGGTAGATTTGAAGTTGATTGTGGAGTTCAACTGCTATAACCAATTCTCAAGCTCAAGGAATTCTTAATTTGTTCATTGCTTTTAAGCATTTGGACTTCTGGGGACAGTTGTTCAGGTTAGGTATATGTTAGGCACGCTAGTCATTAGCTATGGATTAATCAAAGATAATTCATTATTTAACTCCTAAAATAAAAAGGAGAGATATCCTTAAAAACAGAGATAGTTATATGCGATACAAGGGTGGATCTATGTTGAAATGAACAGATTCATTGGACTCCACTATTTTTTTAAAAGATATTCTTATAGTTAAAATATAATGAAATTGACTCATTATTTTTAATAAATGGACCCTAATAAAATAAATAAATAATTATTTAGTGATATATTTTGATCCCACCCTATAAAATTTCTGAATACGTCAATGGATAAATATTTTTGATAAGTAACAATAAGTTCTCTCTCTTTTTATTGGATACTTGAGAATTAGGAAATAATGGGACCCAGTGAAATTATTAGTATGTGAGAGATCCAAAGATCAAGCAGATTGCTGATAAAAGATAACAAAAAATGCAAGCTAACAGTCTAGAACATAGTGTTTCAGCAGCTGGGTGAATTTTAACGGTACCTCGTCTGGATCAAGACTTAAAGAAAATAAAAAAAGAAACTTTTTTGATAAATGTGTTTAGTTATTAAACTATTCTGGTTTAGTTAAAGTAGGTAATCCAAATGTACCAAAATGCTCGTCTCTTCTAACAAGCTTTCTATATAAACCCAGTTCCATTCTCCTCTCCTTCACTCAAACTCCAAACTTCCAATTCTAACCAAATATTTGACCTTCTCTTCTGAATTTCTTGAACATCCTAGACACTCAAAATCTGCAGACTGTCGATGGCTTCAACTGGGTTTCACATAGGCTTAGTCTTGGTCCTTGTGGGCATGCTATATGGGGGAGCCATGGCTCAGTCAAACTGCAACAGTGCACTCACAAGCTTGGCCTCATGCCTAAGTTATGTTACAGGAAATTCATTAACTCCATCATCTAATTGCTGCTCGCAGCTAGGCAATGTTGTCCAATCATCACCACAATGCCTCTGCACACTGCTCAATAACAATGCTCCTTCTCTTGGTATTACCATTAACCAAACTCTGGCTCTGTCGCTCCCCGGCGCTTGTAAAGTGCAAACTCCACCTATCAACCAGTGCAAAGGTAAGCCTCGATTCCATCTGCTTATTATGTTTGATTGTCTATATACTTACTAATTTGAGATAAAATAAAACAGCTGCTACTGCACCCGCAACTTCAGCAGCTCCACCAACAATTTCAGCAACACCACCAGCCAGTTCACCAGCGGAGTCACCCACTCGAACGACTGAGCCTGCCATAACTCCATCAGCATCAAGCATTCCCACTTCTTCAGGTAAGCATACAAGCTTAGCTTAACCCTTCCTTCCAGCTAATTAATTACTGTTGTTTTACTTGTACTTGATCAGGAATTGATTTTGAGAAAAAGTTGCTTTTTTCCCCCTTTTTCTGATAAAAGCAGGAACAGGTACGGGGTCGAAAACAGTCCCAAAAACTACAAGTGGAACTTCTGATGGAAGTATCATCAACACACCCCTTCATTTCGCATTCTTCTCATTCTTCATTCTGTGGTGTGGTTCAGCTGTCACCAAATTCTGAATCTTTGCAGAGAATCTGTTGTGTGTCATAATATTGATTATGATTCGTTTATATGATTTTTGTACTTGTTAGTTAAAGATGATTCTTTCTTCTACTAGCAGGAGTGTGATTGTATTATTTGTACGGTTTGCTTAATAATAAATGAGTAAAAGATCTTTTTGGGCACTGCATTGGCAAATATAGAACTCTTCAATCCTGAAATCCTGGCAAGAGAACAATGATTATTGACCTTTTCCTTGCTCCTGTGGCAAAACAAACAAAAAGAGAGAAAATTCAAGGCAGAACGTAAAAGAAATTTGACAAAAAGATACAGGGGAGTTGAAATAAAATTAACAAAAAGAAATTCCAATTCCCATGGCACTGGACAACAGTACAAAACTATTCATCTTTCATTATTGCTCCAATTTCTCAGTGGAAAACTTTCACAAGCTTGTATTTATTTTAATATCCCTGGAATTGTAGAATGCATATATTGCAGAGGATTCATTTTGGAATTCCCAATTCCAAGGATTGGAGGTGTCTGTCTTGATAGAAAGAGCTTTGATGAAGTTCACAAAGAAGCCATAAAAAATTGTTGCAAATATGTTACAATGGCCAACATACCTAGCCAAAGGACCTAAACAGAGTACTCCATTTCTAATTCAAACCAACCAATTTCTGGTTTTCAAGTATTTGATCCTCAACACGCCAATCAGAATTTGTTGTCTAAAAAATTAGAAATTTTTATATAGACCCAATCGACCACATATGTAAAATGAAATATCAAAATTTATGAACATCATATTCATATCCGTAAGGCCTTTCCCCATTAGGAATGTGGAGAAATGAAGTGACCAAAAATGAAATTTTCTTTTGATCGAAAACCCAAAAACTAATTAAATCTAAGATTTTTTTTTTTTGCTGAATCTGTACTATGAAAATATTCATGGATCAAACAAATTACAACATTCCATGTATGTACATTAATATTTAACAACTATTTTGCACACAGAGCAAGTTGTGATTTATTTGGTTCATAAATTCTTTCATAAACATGTTGATAATGTTTTATTTTCCTTCGTTGGATTTTGGTGGGTTTTGACTGCCCATGTGGACTTGACCTAGTCCAAAGCCCAAATTGTATTAATATATAAAAGGAAGTTATTTAGTAAATAACTTTCCCCACTGCAAACATTTACAGAAGAACATAACAATCTTCTTTTCCTCTCCCTCTTTGATTTCTTCATCTCCCAATTCATCCAAAAAAATTAAGAGGCATTTGTACTGTAAAATTCGAGTCTAATTCTAATAACTGGACGTTCTTGAAGCATAGAAATCATATGGATTTGGTACCAAAGGTAAGTTTCCGCTAACCTGTATTATATTACATTAGTATAAAAGCCAAATCGTATATTTTTGTGCTTGGATTGCTGTTGGGGATGAATTATCTAAGAATTTTAGTATGAATTCCATGAAATGCCAAAATTGCTTGATTTTTCCGATGAACTTTTTCTCTAAGTTATGGTGCGATTTTAGTATGGTTGGAAAGCTTTCCATCACAAACTTTCCAATAAGTATTTTTTGGATGAGTGATCGAATTATTATGAAATTTTGAAGTTTCATATGAATTAGTATTCTTAAAATTTCTGTAAATTATTTTTGGTGCGATTCCCACTCTTGGATGGTATTTTTTGTTGCTTAAACGCTACCAAAACGGTATCAAATTGGAAATTTTTTTTATGCCAATCAAAAGAACACCATAGAAAATGCCGAAAAATAGCAAAATAAGTTATGAAACCACCTTATACGATGACGCATGACGGCGCGTGATGAGCGATTATAGAGAAGAACTACCACACCACATGGTAGTCAGTGAGTGGAGTGATGTGGTAGCATATGCTTAGATGTTGCTGACGTGTCATGCTGACATGACACGTGGTGACTTGTCATTGGTCCATATTGTTAGGTCTGACGACGTGGTATGCCACGTGATACATGGTCGACACATGACTATCTGGTAGATCCACGTAGTGATGACATGGCGAATCCGCTGATGTGGAGGTCAACGAAGGTCAATTGGCGCGTGAAGCGCATAAGGAGTCATGCATGCTCCATTGTCGATGCACATTTTGAAGTGTTTTTTGAATTCAAAAGTGTAAAAAATGTAAATTTGTTACATGAAAATTAATTATATATATCTGATGGATATTAGTGACAAATAAATATGTCATGACATGATTAGTAGTAATATCGTGTTTTTGTTCATAATATGTGATATCTATATTTTATATTGAATATCTAATATAATAAGCATGTTGAATTGTTTTATTGATGAAAATGCACGATTTAAATTGTTTTGTTATATCAAGTTGTATACATGTGATATTGTGGGATATATTAGTTTGTAGATTAATGAGTCTAACATAATATAGTTATTGGCATATATTTAAATTAAACAATGATAACTAGAGTGTATCAATGGGAATTGATTGGACTGTGTAACAATACTTTTGTTTCTACTGCATCTGTTAGGTTATTATTGATTATTTTAAGACACTGTGACATGTGATAATTTTGTAATAAGAACAGTGTTAGATCTGCTTCTGATCATTGTTCTAAATAGTTGATATGGTTGCTGCAAAAAATATAGTTGCTAACTTAAGCCATGAAGATAAGCTGAATAATAATAATTATGATATTTGGCATCACAAAATTCAGTATCTCTTGAAAGAGCAAGAAATGCTAGAAACTATTACATAACTGATAGTTGAGCATGAGCATGGAAGCACCGCTCAATATGGGCGAGATATGGAGGCATATCAAGCCTATAAGCATAAAGATAGAGTTGATCACATACTGATGCTGAGTAGTATGCGAAATAATTTGATGCTACGCTTTAAGAAGCACCGCTTAGCCGAAGTAGTTTAGGATGTTGTTAAAGTCCAATTCGATGGAATCTTAACCACTAGGTTATGTCAGTTGATTCTGAAATTTGATGCCTACAAGAAAAAATTATAATCACACAATAAGGCAACATGTAACTGTCATGTTCAACATGATAAGTGAATTAAAGGCTGCTAACCATGAGTTGACTGACAAGCAACAAGTCCAAGCTATTATACGCTCTCTTTCAAATGCTTGGAAATATATGCATGTCAACCTCACCTATAGTGACAATATCATAATGTTTGATGATGTTGCCTAACATATTGAGCTTGAGAAGGATCGTCTTCTCGCTGATAAGCTCAAAGGAGAAGCTTATATGACTGATTCTAAAGGAGTTTTAAACTCTAGTCAAAAGAAGAGTAAGGGCAATAGGGAAGGCAAATGTGGTAATAAAGCCAATTTTAGAGGAAACAAATTCAAGCGCGGTAGACGCAGCAGCAAGAAATGCAAAAATATGAATTGCTTCAATTGTAATAAGTCTGGTTACTTTACTCGTGATTGCACTTAGTCAAAAGTATTGTATTTTAGCAGTTGTTTGATACTGGCTGAAACTGTTCTTTATTAGATAGACCACCTAATGAGGGACTGATATGTCTTTATAGAATATTGTCGGATTCCAAAGGGGATTCAAGCTGATGTTACAGGGATGCCACACTTTTAATCTCCATGATGAGTTTTATGCTCTTGAAACTCGACAAAATTTAATGATTGTTATTGTTTTTACGAAGACTTGGTTTCAAAATTATATTTGATAAAGGTTGTGTATAATTACTTTTGGATGATGTTTATTATAACTTGAATATTTGTTAATTGGTTTTATAGTGTTAGACACTAATTTATAGATATGAATCAATCTGTTTTATTATTGGCAATTTCCAGTAATATTTTATTAAATGATGATGTTAAGTGGCATGCTTGACTAGGATACATTGGGCAAGATCGCTTAGAAAGATTAGTAAAGACTGATCTTTTAGGTTTTATTTGAGAATAAAGATTTGCTTGTTTTTTAGCATTGCCAAACTGGAAAAATAATATAAAGCCATATTTTTTTATAACTTGTCCATTCTGGCATTTATGGCTTAATAAATGTGAGTGCAAGACAGTGCTCACTTTTTCATCATATTAATAGATGACTTCACCAGATACGGTTATATTTATTTAATTCTCTTATAACTCTAAAGCACTGAACTGCCTTATACGCTATAGTAGATTGGTTGAGAATTAATTAAATACAAATATTAAAGCATTAAAGATTGATCGAATATGTGAATATCTATTCGACTAGTTTAAAAATTATTGTGATGATAAGGATATAATTAGATAGCTAACTATTCATTTCACTTTGCAACAAAATAGCGTAGCAGAAAATAGAAATATAACTTTATTGGATATTGTTAGGTCAATGATGGTGCAAGTTAATTTGCATATTTCCTTTAGAAGAAATACGCTACTGACTACGACCTATATACTTAATCGTGTGCCATTAAAATATATTCACCCCATATGAGTTATGTAAAGGCAAAAAGTCTGATTTAGGTAATATGCGCCCACGGGATTGTGCAACTTATATTCATAACACTTCTCATGAATATGAGAAATTTGGTCAAAGGAAGAAGAAATGTATCTTTATAAAGATACTCACAATTCTCCAAATGATAAGTATTTTTTGGAAAAATACAAATGGAAGGGTAACAAAAATTAAGTTACGAGATGTCATTTTCTTAGAAGATGACTTTTCTGAAAAATGTGAGATAAATAGAGATTTTCGACTGTATAAAATGGAAGATCTCAAGTCTAGTAGGAGTGCAAGAATGGTTGCATTAGCTCTGAGAAAGCAAGATGATATAGAATATCATGCTCCTCCTGAAGCAAGTGTGAGTGAAAGTTGGCTGATTATGTTCCTATGGAGCAATATCATGAGCAATCTCAACCTCGACGTAGTAACCATAAAAGAATTTCTCAACGTCGATATTGAGATTGAGGGGGGAACTTTTATAATTGCTCTAGATAATTAAGAGGCCAAGACAGTACATTAGGCTCTTTCTAGTCCTAAAGCTCCTAAAACTAGGGAATTGGTTAAAGTTATGAAAGAGGAAATAGATTCGATAAAATCTAACTGAATCTGGGATTTGGTTAATTTACTGTCAGGTCGTAAGACCATTAAGAACGAGTGGTTTCTTAAAAATTAAATGTAAGGCGGAAGAGACAATTAAAAGATGTAAAGCTTGATTAGTAGTTAAGAGCTACATACAGTATGAGGGAATTAACTATGAAGATATGTTCTCATCTGTTGTCAAGTTTGCGTCAGTTCACCTCATTCTGGCTATTATGGCATGGATAGACTTAGAATTAATACTAAACAGATGTTAAGATTATTTTTCCAAAAATGGATAACTAGATGGTCTTAAGAGCGCAAAGTTTACGGACACAAAGATTCATTTATGGTCTTAAGCAAGCGTTAAGATAATAAAACCTCAAATTTCATAAAGCCATATTAAAGGATGGTTCACAATGACAGAAGAAGACCATTGTGCGTATATTAAACATTCAAACAGTGTTTTCACAATTCTATCTTTGTATGTCGATGACATATTGATAGCTGAAAATGATAAAAAGTTAATAGATGTTGCCAAGAAATGATTATCATCGAACCTCGAATTGAAAGATAAAGGTGAGACTAGCTATGGGTTTATGTCAGGGGACTTATATTAAAAAAATATTGGAGCGTTACCATATATAGAATTGCAAGCCGATGGTTACCCCAAAAGAATATAAGTCTTAAGTCTTGATACGTGTCCCAAGATATCTAATGAAAATGAACTAATATTCAAAGTACAGTTTCTTCAGTGCTGTTGGTAGTTTAATGTATGCAGTGTGTGCACGCATTCAGATATTTGCAATGCCTTTAGGATAATGAGCAAATTTTGATCTAATCTAGGTCCAAAACACTAGATGGCAGCCTAAAGTATATTGAGATATCTAAGAAGAACTTCAAACTATGTTATGTGGTACCAAAGGAATAATTTGCTCCAAGTTGGTAATACATATGTTGGTTTGGAAAGCGATCTTAATCAGCGCAAATCAACTTTTAGATATTCATTCTTGCTAAATAATTATGTAATTTCATAGAGTAGCAGGAAGCAATTTTGTATAGCTTTATCAAGAGTGGAAGTTGAATATGTGGCATGCTCCTTAGCTATACAAGAGACAGTTTGGTAGAAAATATTTTTGCAGCACATAAAATTGTTTAACTCAGCATCTGAACCTATGACAATTTATTGTGACAGTATGGCTGCATTAACAAGTGTTAAGATTTGAAATATCGTTAAAAGATCAAACATATCTAGATTAGATATCATTGTGTTAGAGACTTTATCACACAAAAGAAATTGGTCTTGAAATACACTCCTATGAGTGAATGGTACCAAATCCATTTACCAAACTATCCCTGGGCGTATGTAGGATGTAGTCGACTTGCATATATTGACAGAATATTTGTATTTTACTTGTAATGATATGGAGTGCATTTCTCATGATTCGTTAGTTTTATAACTATTTCTATTATATGAATATGTTGGAAATGCCAATTAGCACAATTCGATGAAGTATGTCGATAGATTTAGATTGACTCTCTCATATGAGTAATCGCCTCTAGCGTTGTTAAGAGAATAGAGATGAGATCAAAGTTTGGATGACTAAGATGCAGTGGGAGTAGATTTAGTCATACTATTACATGAAAAGGTTGTCTTGATATGGATTAAGATGAGATTTTTCACAATATAAATGACTTCTCCAGCATTCATGTCTATTAAGAGGAAGCTAAGTGTGAAACTTATTGTTTGACATTATTGAATATGCAGACAAAAGTTTCAGATTTGGAGCTTTAAGAGTGACAAGATTAAGACTCATATGGTGTTATTTATTTTATGATTAAGAGCAAGATGTACACTCATATATCTTCGATAAGAAAAGAGTTGCTCCATCATAGTATGCATTTCATACTACATGTGCTAGACGACCTATTAGGAAGCGAAAGAATAAATTCATGCTTCTTCGCTATGTGAGTCCTATAAATCCTGAATAAGGATTTCAATTCTTATTACCCTTTGTGACTTTTGACTTTATTATGACGTGATGAATTAATGTTAGCTATCTTGAGATGTATCTTATAATCATGAGATGATTCGACTTAATGGAATACTTTTAGAAAAGCGAGTTAATTCAGATATGATTCCTGGAAGGGCAAAAGAAAAAGTATTTTTGCTTATACGCTTGTTGCTTGTATTCACTGATCGGAGTTATTTTGCTTGATAGAGCTTAAAATAACTTAGAGTACAAAATAATTATAAAAGTGATCTGAGTATAAATTCTAGAGAGATTGAATGATACTCGTTCATGTGTATTAAGAAGAATACTTGGGGTAAACAAGTACATTGTTAAGAATAATTACATCATTGGGTTGATGTCTCCTATATGGTTTATGGTTAGGTTTGAATTGGAGCTTCCATCATTTGTGTGCTTCAGGTCGCACTGTTCGTTTGCCTGTATGAATAATTTTCTATTCGAATTTGAGTTATTGGGATGATGTTTTAGGATAAGCCAATCACACTATTGGTGAGTGAGAGATGATGGGTTTTAGTGAGTTTGGGCCGCCCATGTGAGCTTGATCTATCCCAATGCCCAAATTGGATTAATATATAAAAGGAAGTTATTTAGAAAATAATCTCTCCCTATACAGAAATTTATAGAAGAACATAATGTTCTTCTTCCTCTCTCCTTCTTTGATTTCTTCATCTCCCAATTCATCTAAGAAAATCAAGAGGTGTTCGTATTGTGGAATTCGAGTCTGATTCTAGTAACCGGACATTCCCAAAGTATTGAAATCGCACGGATTTGGTTCCAAAGGTAAGTTTTTGCTGACCCGTATTATATTACATTCATAAATTTCATCTCCTAGTCGGCAATTCAACATTTTGTATCCTTTCTTTATTTATGAATTAACGGGAGTAAACAAACTCTACAAGAGTTTCCACTTATGAAAGAAAAATTAAAGAATCATGAGAAGAAACTTAACTATCCACCTTTCATACCAAATAGGCCCAGATAAGAAAAAGTTGGCCATCCAAATACAACTAATAGGTTCTCCTCCTTAATCCAGTTCAATTATAAATTCCAATCTTAAGCTTCATTTTTGTGCTCAAGTCCAAAAATCAAAAAAATTATCCTCCTTTTGAAACTGCAGACAGATATTCTCTAGTCTTCTTTCCTTCCAAAATCTTGATCCAAATGGGTTCAAAAGGGATTGAGTTGGCTTTGATCCTGGTCCTTGTAGTGATGCTTTGTAATGGAGCAAAAGCTCAATCAGGTTGCACCAAGGTCCTAATGGGCTCAACCCCATGCCTACACTATGTTACTGGGAATTCATCAACCCCATCATCTTCCTGCTGCTCACAGTTTGCTACTCTTGTTCAATCTCAGCCACAATGTCTGTGTGCATTGCTCAATGGCGGTGGCTCATCAACGGGCTTCAACATTAATCAAACCGTCGCTCTGCCACTCCTTGGAGCTTGTAATGTGCAAACACCACCCGTTAGCCGCTGCAATGGTATGTCATATTTATTAATCTAAGAATAATATGGACATAATTCCTTTATTGAATTTACTTATTAATTTTGTTATATTCAATCAGATGCCAATGGTCCATCATCATCACCAGTGAGTCCTCCATCAGATTCTTCAGATGATGCACCTGAAACTCCAAATACAAACACCCCATCAATGCCAAGCATTCCTACGGTAAAGATTTTCAATTTCTGATGAAATTTTGTTATTTTTCTTATTAAAATATTTTCTTGGATGAATACAGGAAGTGGGTCCAAAACATTTCCAGCAACAGATGGCACGTCAGATGCTGCGAGAATCACAAAAATGCAATTTCATGTCACATTATTCATAATTTTTGCTGCTTCATTTGCTTCAACTGCCATCAGATTCTGAGCTTTGATCAAGGAGTTACGCAGCTCAGTTGAACCCAAATTCTGACTGTGGTTTTTGGCATGCTGTAGCATTATTCATTGATGATTCTTCGTCCGATTTTGTATTAGTCTACCAAAACATGATTCCTGCTCTACTAGCAGAGTGTGCTTGTATTTATTTTTTGTTTTTTGCTTTAGCGAGAAATGAATCAAAAGATAATAATTTGTGTGGAAAACATCTTTTTTGCTATCTTCCAATATTCTTTAACTTCCTTCTTCTGTCGTTAGTAGACAAAAATATAATAATTTCCAATGACAAATCTAGAAATTTTATATAGTGGGGTTCATATGTAATACAAATTTTAATTATAAAAATATACATTCGATGCTAAAACAATAAAAGAAAATTCTTTTAGGCCTTGTTTGGTATATAAAGAGAAGAGGAAATGAAATCATATTCCTAAAATATTGGTTTAAGATTCTAATATTTATTTTTGGTATATAATCATGTAATTGGAATTGAAATCCTATTTTTTAGTTTGATGTGATTCCATAAATAAGTGTAATAGAATTCAAAAATTTATATAATCACCCTTGTTTTCAATAGTTATTTTTTTTATAAGTAAATATTAGTAATAATTTTTTCACTTTATGTTTTATATTTCATTTTTATAATTTTTTACATATACTTGAAAAAATCTGGTAAAATTATTACTCATATTATTTAAATTTTTAATAGTTATAAAAAAATATTAGATGATTATAAAATAAATTAAGTAATTAAAAAGAAAAAAAAAAAGACTATCATGTCTATTTATCTATTTATAAATCAGTTTAATTATATAGTATATTGTAAGCAAGCTGATTTTTCACTAAGCAATGTGGCATACTCAACTATCTATATATGTTTGTTTGCATTATTTTGTCTATTTGATTGATTTTTTGTTCAAATTGCTTTTAATATTTTATTTTTTGTTTATTTTTCCAATTAATATTTCAAAAAATGATAGATTCAACTATTATAAATAATGTGATATATAAAAAAAAATTCATCAGTATGTTCCCTTTGGTATGTCAAGAGAAATACGTATTGTGATTAAAATTTGAATTTTTACGAAATAAAATAGATCTAAAACGAAATATTAGGAATAATTTAGAATAAAATCGATTAAATAAATAAAATAATAAACAATAACAATCAATAAATAATTATAAACTTGTCAAATAATAGATCAAATAGATATAGAAGATAATATTGGAATATAAAATATTTTATTGAGAGAAATTGGAAATGGATTCTCAATACCACCAAAAATCAAAGAATTAGAATACTAGAAATACGAGTAATAAAAATCTCATTTCATAACAAATAAAATACCAAACTTAAATTGGAAATAGATACCTCATTCATATTCTAAAATTTTGTATATCTAACAAGTTTTTATAGTATTTCATCAATGAGTTCTCATATTTTGAATATAATTCATAATTGTATTATTATTAACAATATTAGAGGTATACTGAAAAACATCTTACCACTTTTCTAAATATATTGAATAAAGGTTTTTTTTTTTTTTTGTTAGTCCAATAGACTTTTTTATATTTTTTTACTCTTTATTTTACTTTTATCTCATATAAATTAATAGTTATTAAAGGAAAAAAGTAAACAATTTTTATTGTAATTAAAAAAAGGTATTTTTAAATAAATGCACTAATAAGTTTTAAAAAAACACACTAATGAAAAGATAGAACATGCATAGAAGTTTATTAATTATAATTAGAATAAAGTAAAAAGTTTGGTTCTTTAAATGTAAAGAGCTAAATTCATTCTCTATTACATAATTTAAAGATAAAAAGTCTATTGAAGTTATTTTTTTTATTATATGGATCTTTAAAATAAAAAGTTTGAATTTAATTTAATTAGTCTATTGAATATGCTCTAACACTATCAAATATATCATTTTTTTTACAAAAAAAAAATAATTTTTTTTATTCAAACTACAGCAATACATCAATAGAAACAGATACAAATCCGTTAAAAACTATAGATGATAAAACAGTAAAAAAAATTCACAGTATCCAGATTAATAACATAATAAATCGGCTTAAAGTCTACAAATTTAATAATATTATAGTGACTAGAATATATATAATTCCAATTTTGCAGCATATTGACGACCATAATTTGATTTGATATTTCTATTAAATCAAATATGTTTGTCTGTCTGAATCTCTCGCACACAAAAATATCACAACAAGAAAACAGATACAAAATGTCATAATAAGATGAGAAAATCAAACCCCGCAACAAAATGGTAAAATCACAAAAAACAAAATAAATAAAATAAAAACCTAAATTTACATGAAATAATCACTTATTTTATAAATAAATAAATAAATAAGATGTAAATGGGTGATTTCAAGCCAATAGTGACCAAAAATCACTCCTCATTGCTTAAAGAAAATGGTGACTAGAAAAAGAAAGAATAAAAAATTAAAAGAAAAGGAAGTTAGGGTTTTGGCATATGTTTTTCAAATATATCATTTTCAATAAATGTTATTAAATTAATAATCATTCAACCACTAATCACTCATTTTATTGGGATCCACTTATTAAAAATAACGGGATCCATTTAATTGTAATCTAATTACAATCAATAGTTTATAGAAAAATTATAAGGTCTACTTACCCCACAAATTTATACATAGATCCGCCTTAAATGATTTATGTGGAATTTTTTTTAATAAAGCATATTGCTTGTGATGCTCTGTTTATGATGATATTAAATTAAACAAAATTATAGACTAGAACTAGAATAATTTTTTTTTTTACAAAAGATGTAAGTGAAAATTAGAAATCAAGACTTCATAATTCTGATCAATAAACTAATATCATTAAACTAAAGCTTATTAGCTCAAAATTAAAATAATTTGTTAAAGAATCATCAAATTTCGTTCCAATTTCAGACCAACCAATATTTGGAGAGTGAATATCTAGTAAGTAGATCCCATCTGCAGGCAATTGCTTTTTTCAAATTTTTTTATAATTTGCTTTATGTTTAAATGCTTAATCAATTAATAAAAGAATTCATCATCCAGAATTACTTGTGAAGTCAGCATTGTGCAATATATGATGGAAAAAGAATTTCTGATTTCCTATGTAACGGAATTAATGGATCTATGTCCTTGTGGCTAATTTCAATTAAACTCAAAAGATGGTTTACCATATTGATCTTAATTTCAAACCCAGGTAAAGAAATATCTTTTACCCCGAGAAAAAAAAAAAAAAAAGTATGCTTCCATTGTTAAAAACTCAATCAATAAGTTGCATCTAACTTGGTTAGTTGTTTGGGTCCTGTAAAATAATTGAGAAAATTACTCAAAATAACCATTTTTAAAACTATATTACCTAAATAATAACTATTTTCATTAAAAACAAAAATAACAAATTACACAAACTTAATTACATATTTGGATTTTCTTATTTTATGGAAAAAAAATTTACACTCTCAAAATCCACAAAAGAAATCTCCAACTCATTCTCTCTCCATTAAACCATTTACATTTCTCTCTTTGTTTTCCATTAAACCATTAATTTAAGTGGGAAGGAGGAGCTACAACGACGATGAATAATAATAGAATTAATAACAATTTGATAAATTGATTGACTGGAAACAGTGCCGGAACGATAGTACCTATGACTAATTAATTTATGGTTGTAAGAATTGGGTATGAAATTTAATTATGAGGATTCTTCGACTTAAATGGGCAATTGTAGATATCGTTGATCGCATTGATTCTTCAACCACCAATATAAAAATCCAATATCATCTTACTACGATTCTGATGAACCTTCTCCTCCTCATTCAGGTGTATTCGCTTAATTGGTTTTTCTTCATGAGTTTCTGTTGGAATTTATTTATATTTGCTTAGCTTATTGATTGTCTCTAGTTTTATAACTCTTTAAAAAAATTTGATCAATTTGTTTATCATCGCTTATGAATATAGAAACAAGTTTGAGATTTGATGTAATCGATAGACTAAGCCTTAACTTTAAGACCAAGGGTATGACATATCAAAGGAATCACAGTAAATGGTTTCAATTACAAAATGTCAAATATAGATGACTTTATAACCTATATATAATCTACATATAACTTACATAT